>JAJJMA010328457.1:0-11246 GCA_023529015.1 Papaver nudicaule
AGTGATCACCAAGGGAGGCTTTGCTTAAAGTTTAAGCAACCTTGAGTAGGGCTCAAGCAAGTTCCGGAACTAGGGAAGTCCATAGCTTGAATACCCATTCTCAATCTTCTAAGAACTTTGGACTAAGCCAAAATTTAAAGAAGACTCAACCTTGTTCGAAGGCTCGCGACTTCTGGTCCAATGCTTGTTTGGACATCGCTTTGCGTCTTCTGGTCCAAATACTTAGTTTGAACATCTCTTGGATTAAGTTGTTGAATTCCATGGGCCAAGACACAACAAGTCCGAGAACTAATTATGCCTAGACCGAAAACTTCAAGATATGAAAGTTGGAAGTTTTCGCATGGCTTATGTGAACGCGTACACAGAGCAGTCCTTAGAGTTCAGGAGAATTCAGGAGAATTCTTGAACTTGTATGTACGCGTTCATGAATGCGTTCATACAGACTTAGCTCGTTCTCTGAAATCCCAAAGGTGGTATATGTACATGTACGCGTTCATGAACGCGTTCACCGTTGGGGTTGTTTTCAAGAGACAACTCAACATACTCTACCTATACAAATTATCACAAGAGTGACAAATGCAAAGGCGAAAATCCTAGAATACCTTCGGATCATATAAACAACATCATAGACTATTGGTATGATAGAAATAGTAAAAACGATACGGAAAGGGAATACCTTTCTAACCTTAAGCGAGGACGTTATGATTTATCAAGTAGTAAGCTTCGGTCTTCGTCTTCATCAGTCTTCGTCTCGATTACCTAGAACTATCCTAGTCTGAGTTGTAGAGTAAACTTATCAAGGATTGTGTTTTGTCTCATAAACTTGACAACTGACTTGAGATAGCAACATCAGTGGGTTCAACCGAGCAATGCTCTAATAATGGGAGCCACTTTCACTCCTGTAGGGACCACCTCTACAACTCTAGGTATTCTTTACACTTCTATCTCAAACCGCAATGAAGCTCTTCTCTTTGGCCCCCGCACTGGAGAAACAAGGAGTACTGGGAATTCACCTAGCATGGCGGATCTCATGAAGACTCAACAAGATCTAGCCCTAAGTCAGAACAGTATGGTGAAAACCCAATTGGAGTTGCTGACTTGTTTGAGAACTCTCTCAGAACGATTAACACCATCAGCAAACCCTGTGATAACTCGTGGAGAACTCCCTATCAATCATGACAGAGCGAGCCCATCTCAAATTCACATCATCCCTGATGACCAAGAAGTTCATGTCCACACCACACGTGGGCCAAGCACAGGTTCTTAACATAACTTCGTCACTCGTGAAGATTTGCAAAATCTCCTGCAAGCTCAGAATGTGGAAAATTCAGATTTGTTTCATCATGATCAACCTCCATATCCAATTGAAGTTCAACGTGAATCTCTTCCCGAAGGATATGTTACACCTTCATTCTCAATGTATAATGGTATTGGAAATGCTCAAGAACATATATCTCGTTTTCTAGAATCAATGGGAGTGCATGAAAGAAGTCAAACTGTATGTCTCAAAGAATTCTCGAAATCTCTGACTAGGAAGGCATACACTTGGTATAATAATCTGGCTCCCAACAGTATTCTCAGCTGGAGCAGATGGTTAATGATTTCCTCAAGAAGTACTTCTTTTTGTCTGAGCAACTTACTCTCTCTGATTTTGGGAGACTTTATCAGCGAAACAATGAACATCCAGACGATTATGTGACGAGGTTTAGAACTCGTGCAGTGGATTGCAAAGATCCAAACGTAACAGAGTTGCAATTGGTGGAGCTCTGCATCAATGGGATGATACCAGTATATCGAGTTTTATTAGAGAATCTGGATATTAAAAATTTCACCAAACTCCATAAATCCGCCAAGCGATCCGCTACTACTGCACCTGCACTACTAGAGAGGCCCAGACCTGTGAAGGTTGAAGAAAGTCGTGGCGAGACACGTGCCAGCAAACGACTCATCAAAAAGCAATATAACTCTCTTCCTTCAGTTCATGCTGTCACTGAAGGTGTTAAGAGGAAGGCGCCTACTCCTGAGGCCCCACAACTAAAACGTGCAGCCCCAACCCAATCTCAGGCTCCTGCACGGGTCCCAGCTACTGCTCCTGCACCAAAGGCACCACGACAACAGAGAGAATTTCCTAAAATTCTAGATTTCCCTTGTACAATGGATTAAGTGATAGAGCTCCTGGAAGCATGGATTCAAGATGGTGCTATCAATTTACCTCCTGTACGGAGAGATCCTACAGCACAAGAAATGACTGATCCCAAGTATTGTCATTTTCATAGATTCATCAATCATCCCACCAGCGAGTGTCATCGACTCAAGCAAATTTTCAATGAAAAGATTGAGTCAGGGGAGTTAAACTTGGGGACTGAGGGTGTGCATAAGAATCCACTCCCTCAGCATCAACCTCAACGTCAGCATCAACCCAACATTCGAAATTTCACTATCTCCGGGGAATCTATCAAGCAAACCGCTAATTATTTGATGGAAATTTTATGTGAGCTCTTGCATTTTCCAAGAATCAGCGAAGAATCATTTTCGCAGCCTTCAACTGGATTGCTAGTGGTAAAGAAGTACATGTACCAGAAAGACATGGAGAAACTCAATCAAAGCCTAATGAACTTATACCAGAGATGATGGCAGGAGGGAAGCGCATCCCAATACCACTCATCTTTTCCCATCTCAAAGGTACAAATTTCAAGAAAGTTCAAATTGATGCTAGTGTTATGGTTATCCTAATCCCAATCAAAACACTTCAAGCAATTGGGATTTCCAGACGGAATGTTATTTATTATCCCACAGTGATGAAAGATTCAAAAGAAAATTTTCAAGATGTGTACGGTCACATTACTTTGGATCTGAAGGTGGACTCGACTCACACCAAAGAAAATTTCCATGTAATAAAAGAAGATAATGAGCATGATATGATTTTGGGGCGTCCCTGGCTTCACGGGAAGAGATTTGTACCTACAAACTCTCCAGTAATCATCAAGGGCCAAGAACTCATGTTTGACCAAGAAAGCTGGAACATGGGAAAGCTGGAGTACCATGTGGGGTCAGAAACTCTGATAATATTCAAAGAGGTACGTGAAAGTGATTTGAAATATTTAATTCAGAATTATTTAGTTAACGGGAATCCTATCCAACGTGTCCCTACGCAAACATTGGATAATTCTCTGACATGGGGACTTGATTACGTCAAGTCTATTAAATCTCTCGAGACACCTCGTGAGGGAGTTAAGGCCAAAGCTGCAGAAAGTGGGCCCGAATAAAGCAACGGTTATATAGGCGAAAGACACCTGAGATGTCATGGGAGCCTAAGAATTTTCAAAAAGGGAATAAGGTTATGCGACGCACTAATCGAAAACGAGTTTATGTTTCGGGGTCCACATCAAACTGGGAGGGACCTTATGTCATATCTCGAGTCATGCCTAATGCACAATACATGATAAGTGCAATACATGAAAGGCCTTCAAACATGGTGATCAATGGCAAGTGGCTCAAGAAGATATGAAGATTCACTATGGTTTATTTATTTTTTGTAATTTCCAATTCCTTGAAAAAAGTGCAAGCAATCTCTTGCCTTTTAGCAATTTAATTCAAAAATTCAAATTTAAAACCTACGAGTTCAAAACAATCAATTCCTACAACCCATTTGTTCAATAAACCAAATAAAAGCAAAATAAAATTCTACTGAGGAAATGTTTTGCTCCTGAAACCTTTCATAAACAACCATCTAGTGAAGACTTTTCTCCCTCATCAACCGCCTTCTTTATTTGAGCAATATCAGCAGCTTTATTCTTCAAATCTTCAGCCAACTTACGAAATTGTTCAGCTCTAGCAGCATAATTTCTCTCTTCCTGATTGACCAAGTCATGGGTGAACTTACCAACAACAGCACACCTTGTTCGGACATACTTGATTCTCGCCTGAAGCCATGACAGGTTGAGTTTGAAGATTTCCAAAGTAGCAATCAGCTCCTCTACTTCGTCCAATGCATCATTAGTGACGTCCTTTAATGGGGTGGCGTTCATCTTCGAGATTACCCCATAAGGTCAGCCACAATACCTATGAGTGTATAAAAGTGGACACTCTTTCCAGCATTAACAAAATGAGCGTAGCGATTCCATATCTTATCATAGAGTGGGACGTGTTCCTTTGGAACATTAAATCCTCCCACTAGCTCATAATCAGGGAGAGTCACTTTGTGAAGAGGGTTATACATCACACCGGCATGAGGAAATTCTTGAAGGGCCCAAGTAGTTGGAGCATCTACGTCAACAATGTCGGTATTCTCATAGATTTGCGTTTCATTACCGACAAACTGAAAGAAAATTCAAAGCAAACATGAGTTCAACAATACGTTTCAAGCTATATAATGAAAGCTTATCATGAGAAGATGACCAAGTTTACCTTGACAAGGGAAAAACTCTCATCAGCAACCTCATCAAAATCTTTACTAAGGTTTTGAGCATCACTAATCTTCTTACCCACGAAGTAGCTATCTTCCACCTCTTCGTTACCACCAAAAGGCTGCAAGAGCAAACAAGGTGAGAATAAAATACTGGAATATTTTTATTTCAAATTAAGAGAGTTGAGAAAGTAACATGTGCAGCATCAAGTGTTACAGAAGATTTGGGTTCTACGGTCTCTCCATTTTTATTTCGCTCCGCAATTGCGTCATTGGATTTGCATGGTGTGTTGTTCGGAGTTGATTTATTAAGAACAGAACCTTGACCAAAGGGAGAAAATGAAAAGTTATCAAACCCTGGATCTGGGTCACTCTACATCAAACAAGTAAAGAATCTCGTCAAAACAAGATATGACAATGAGCTCACGACGTTTTCTCAAAGAAGAAATTTTCTGGCGTCTGAATTATTACGAAGTACTGCAGAAAACTCAAAAATTGTACAAATCCGTAAGGAATTTGGAAAAGTTTTCTTCACGAAAGTTGTTCGCATAGATGTTTTCTATAACGTATTAAAAGGGCTTAATTTTTTAAGAAGTCTACTGGCCGGAATAAGTTTTTGACTGAACAACATGCGGTCTGCAATATTTCTGGAGATGGCGTCAACTTGTGGCACATGAAATAACGAGCAAAAAGACTTGAAATTCAAATTTTCTTTTCCTGAGGTGAAAGCTACAGATGTCTTTTTTCTAAATTGAGGTCAACCATCAAAATCCAATGTCGGATGAAGATTTTATGGCCATTCTCGTGCCATGACTCGAAACAGGAAAATCTGACGGGATTTTTGCTTTTCTACTGAAAGTAAAAATGTAGCAAAGAGAAGGAAGTCTTACCATTGCCCGATCCTTTGCAAATGGATTGGGGACTTGATTAATACGTGGAGGAGTCGCCATAGGGCTATTGTAAGCCGGGGTGAATAGTGATCCACCTGAGAGATGACTAGCACCGAAAGATATCTCTTCATGTGTTGCAGAATTAGCGAACTTCTGGTTAGGTGGTGGAGTTGGCTGCACAAAAGACACAGGAATAAGATGTAAAATTATTACAAGTCAAGCTTATGCAAGTGATCAAAAGTGCAAGGTAATTACCAGTTCATCTCTATCTTCTATCTTACGCTTAAGAGTAGGATATTTAAGCAAGGGATATGATTTCAAGTCATCTTTGGAGGGAGTTGTACACGTTCCCTTCGGATAAGCCATGAAATCTTTATATAACTTTATTTGGCCGTCCAAAACTGTCTGCCTGCTTCGGTAATCGATGGTGTTCTATTCCCCGGGAGAAACAACAAGTGGCTGAGTAATTTGGTATGAGCTTCACTTAAATTCTTGGGAGGAGCACCTTGACATAACAGGACGTCCTGGTCAAAGCTCATCTGACGAGATCCTCGTTCGATATTATATGCATTGATTATATAGTTTCCTGCTTCACTGATACCGATGAGGTGACAACTACAACAACTTATCATAAAAATATTCTCTGCTTCAGTAGTGGACCCTCCTAGATGAAGAGTCTTTATTGGAGCATCACTTGAAGTATCACCGAATGATTGAAGTTGAGCCACACCATTGGGAACTGAAGCCCATGAACGGAAAACCACCGCTTCTCATCATCCATAAGTGCAAGAAAATCCTTCGAAGCAGATTTATTCATCCAACGAACGATTCGAGCATGGTCTGACAAAGCTTTGTCTTTAGAAGACAAATTTGGGGCGTAACCAAGATAATGTTCATACATCCAAGCTTGTATAAAATTCGTGGGTATGAACGTATCAATCTTCGCAACACCGTTGGAGAGTCTCATATGCGCTGACAAAGTGGAGAGTTGTGTATACAATGTGCCAAGGAACAAAGAGACAATATGAAGAGATATACCTTGAGCCAGCTTTATTGCATAAGGGATGGGCATGCCTTCCCCTTTGAGGTAAGATGAGCGGGGAGTCTGACTGGACGAGTAGATTTTCAGCTTCTTATGGCCATGGTGGTTTTCGAAGACATCTTTCGACAGCCAAAGTGTAAGGAATGCAGCAATAGACAATAATGAAGTGCACTCGTTGTCAGGCTTCGACCAGTGAACCATCCACGAAGAATAAGCATTTTCCTGCTTGTTTGCAGTCTTAGCAACGTTCTCTAGTTGGGTATATACTTGTTCTTCAGCAACATTCAAAGAAATACTGAGCTCGCCGTTAATTGGGAGTCGTAGTAGTGTTGCCACTGCCTCCAGTGAAATTACAAGCTCTCCCCATGTAAATATGAACGAGTTTGTGCCACCACACCAACGAATCAAGAGAGCAGCTAAGCCACGTTTATCCCTGACTATAAAGGAAACAGTCGAACTCTTCACAGCATAGAAGATTCTGGCTTTCTCTAATAATTTCTTAACAGCTGGGATGTCAAGCATCTTCTTAGCATACAGAGGCCATGAATCAATTGGTTTTTGTGGAGAGCGGTAAACAATTTTGGATGCCTTAAAGTCACCTCTCTGAAGACAGAAACGAGTTACAAGTGATGGGTTGTGTAGATGGTGAAAAATGAGAGAGAGACAAGATTGTCAATACACTCTCGAAACCATGCCTTATTAAAGGCAATTGCCTAATCAGGCTCATAGCTCAGAGTGCAACCCATTCCATGAGCTCGACAAACTCTCTATGAGCTCTCTCTTATAACTCCGGTGGGGAGGGTAATATCATAGTGCAGTACTAATAACCTCACCAACATATTAAACCCATTGATCTGCTTCATATCGACACCCATCTCGATATCAGAACCAGGTCGCTTAATGGTATACGGTGAAGAGTTAACATAAAAGTATCCTCATGGATTTCCTCTTAATACGACTCAACATACGAGTCTTGATGCAAACCTCAGGAATATTGAAGCTCCAGGCCGGTCCAGAGCTCTCTGAGAGGCATACATCAGCCTAAACAGGCTTAAGCAGATCTAATCCCAAGTTCAGGATGGTCTAGCCTAACATGGATAAACACGACATGACCTCAAGTGTGTTGTAGCATAAGCACACACACACCACGACTAAGGCACAGGTTGCCAAGAGTCGACCTTGGCCAGATGCCAAAGCCATAACGCCACATAACTGGCACTCTGAACCATGGACCACCATGGATTTACAAGAAATTGGTGCAAAGACGCCACAAACCTACTTGGCCTTGGCTAAAAGGCCAAGGCCACGCCACAAGACGCGGCCACAAACAAACTGGCCTTGGCCAGGAGCCAAGGCCGTGGCGCCATGAACCATGGCGCCATAACAAGTTGGACTTGGCTAAAGACCAAGGCCGTGGCGCCATAATTCATGGCGCCATGGAACAAGCGCAAAGCGCCTTAGAAATTTGGCCCTGGCTAAAGGCCAAGGCCGTGGCGCCATGAGCCATGGTGCCACTACTATAAACCTAGCGCAAGGCGCTTCAAAGAACTTGGCCCTGGCTAAAGGCCAAGGCCGTGGCGCCATGAGCCATGGCGCCACTACTATAAACCTAGCGCAAGGCGCTTCAAGGAACTTGGCCCTGGCCAAAGGCCAAGGCCGTGGCACCAAGAGCCATGGCGCCATGGAACTAGCGCAAAGCGCTTTAAACTTAGCGCCAAGGGCCAAGGCCGTAGCCCCTTTAGGCTATGGCGCTACACACTCCTATGCACTTGCGCCCCATAGGCACTACGATCATATTTGGTCACGCCAGTTAGTCATACGACTTTACTTTACTCAACTCAACTACGCAATATCCGCGTACCACTCGAGACATCAAAAACATCACACAGGGGATAACTTTAGGGGTATTGGTCTGGCGGTCTACGGCAGTTGAAAGAAACTGATAGAGATAGTGGACAGTTACGAGAAGATGGCGCGAGTGGACATGTTCTACACAACTCAGGCAGTTACGGAAACCAACCCATGTCCTCCACTCCTCCACTCTTCCACGACTTCCACCTCTCTGTCGAGAGATCAGGTGAGTTAAAAACTATAAATAGAGGCTTCCTCTATCTTCCAAGGCAGAACGGCTAGAACACAGAAACAGAAACAACAACATCAGAGCCTCAGAAAAAACACACCTGAGAATCCAAACACGTTTCTAGCCTTGGAGATTTCTCATCGACTTCACGACGGAGATCTTAAACTCTTACACCCAAAACACATCCTCAACCTGATCTCAAGTTTCTTCGTTGTTTCCCTCCCTAGACCAACCTTTATCCTCTCTGTGACCGAAGCAAGACGGGAACGACCATTTTCTTGGTTTAGGCTTGTCTTGTTCGACTTTGATCTCCGAGCACTACGAAAGTACCCAGAGACGGTACATTGTTTTTGCAGAAAAAAACAGTTGGCGACCACAGTGGGAGATCATCCTCTCGGTCCCAGAAGGTCATCTATGAAGAAGCGTCTACCCTGGGAGATGACGGCGCTAGAATCTCACTTCAATACAACAATCCACGCCGGGAGCTTCACCGCCTACGACAAATCTGCAAAGGAGGAAGCTACCCTTCTCATCGAAAAACTATGTGAGACCCTCCACTTTTCGAAAGGACAGCGTATAGACACGTTCGAGGCCCTCAACCGCATTGCTTTCGAAGCCAACCTCACTCCAACCTTACCCACGATTTCCGAAATGTCCATAATGGCTGAAGCACAGACGCAAGATATCACTTTCACCGACAAGGATATGCTGGCTGAAGAAGGACACAACCGCGCCCTCTACGTAACCGCTCACATCAAAGGCGCGGAGTTCAATAGAGCACTAGTCGATACCGGAGTTGCAGCCAACGTGGTCTCCCTCAAGACCCTGAGGATCGCAAAAATTCCTAAACAACAAGTAGTTTACCACCCCATCATAATGAAGGACTTCGAAGGGAATAAGACGAGTACATATGGACACGTCAACTTGGAGCTGAAGGTTGGACCTATCCACACAAGGACTAAGTTCCACGTGATTGAGAAGGAGCCAGAGTACCACATGATACTAGGAAGGCCCTGGCTACACGAGAACAAAGTTGTCGCTTTTACTTACCACCAATGCTTGAAAGCAGTCCTAAACGAAGGTATTATCCGCGTAACTGCATCTCTTTCCCTATACTCATCAATATACGACGCCGAGTTTGTAGATCCGAAAGACGAGGCATCCCAACGCCAAGACAAAGTCTACAACATCCCACTCCCGAATTGGACATCCCTGGAGAGGTGTGACCCACACCAACGGCCAAACGAAAACACGAAGCAAGGAGAAGGAGAGGGCAAGACGGTGACTCACAAGAGGACAGGAAACTTCGTAACGGCCCAGGATGCTAAAGGGAGAGTAGTCTACCTCCGACGCCCGTTATAGCAATTAACAGGGGAGGCTAGTCATGGCTCTCCCCGCCCTGGAGAATGCAACTACAACGAGCGACAAGTGGAAGACGAAGTCCAGGAAGCACCTCCACAACTGCAAGATGGAACAGACTCCACCTCAGTCGCACTCGAAACCATAAATATCGGAACAGACGAGTCACCCCGGCCCATCTTCATCAGTTCAACCTTGTCACCCAAGGAGCGCACCGAGTTCGTAGACCTACTAAAAGAATACCAAGACACGTTCGCCTGGACGTACGAGGAAATGCCGGGACTCGATGAAAAACTGGTAACACACCACTTGTCCATAATTCCAGGTTCTAGACCAGTCAAGCAACAACCAAGGAATTTCAGACACGGCGTGGAAGAACAGATAAAAGCCGAGATACAGAAGCTGCTAACAGCGGGGTTCATCAAACCAATCCAACACACCACTTGGCTAGCGAATGTGGTACCTGTTAAAAAAAAGAACGGTCAAATACGTTGCTGCGTCGACTTCAGGGACCTGAATAAGTGCTGCCCAAAAGATGACTTCCCGCTCCCGAATATCGACATGCTTGTAGATGCCACCAGTGGACACGCCATGTTCTCTTTCATGGACGGATACAGCGGGTATAATCAAATAAAGATGTACGAGCATGACGCCCCGAGAACGGTATTTCGGACGCCCCTTGGGATTTTCTACTACACGGTTATGCCTTTCGGTCTAAAGAATGCGGGGGCCACCTATCAACGAGCGATGACAGCCATTTTCCACGACATGATGCACAAGGAGGTCGAGGACTACGTAGACGATGTAGTCGTGAAATCCAAGACCAGGGCGTCACACATAGAGATCTTACGACGCGTATTCGAAAGGTGCCGGGAATACAAACTAAAGATGAACCCCTTGAAGTGCGCTTTTGGAGTTTCTTCAGGGAAGTTCCTCGGGTTCCAAGTAACAGAAAGAGGGATTGAGGTCGACCCGTCCAAGAACCAAGCCATTACCACCATGCCACCGCCTCGGACGGTGAGAGAACTAAAAAGCTTCATGGGGAAAGTCTCCTAAATCCGACGCTTCATCCCGGGACTCGCCCAATTCGTGGCTTCGTTCACCCCCTTGCTGAAGAAAGATGCTGCATTCGCCTGGACATCTGTCCAACAAGAGGCGTTCCACAAAATACAACAATTGCTCCTATCACCGGCGGTCATGAAGCCTCCCGCGCGGGTAAAATCACTACTTCTCTACACTGCCTCGAGTGACGTCGCAATTGGAGCGTTGTTGGCACAAGAGGACGAAGGAGGGGTGGAATGCCCAGTCTACTACATCAGCCGTACCCTAAAGGACGCGGAGCTTCGATATCCCAAAGCTGAGAAAGCTTGCCTGTCTCTGGTTGTTGGTGCAAAGTACCCACCACCCACGTGTAAGCATATGAGAAACGGAAGTAGGATAAATCAGGTGGGAGTAAAGCACCGAGTAAAG
>JAJJMA010328491.1:0-10751 GCA_023529015.1 Papaver nudicaule
AGAGCTCACTATTAGATCTTACATGGGCAGTGATAGATAGGTAACTATGTTAGTTAGTGAACTAGAAAAGTTTAGTACTTGGGTGGGGATGTGAGATAAATCTTAATAACCAAAAGCTATCAATAAGTAAAATATTTCATCAATTGTTTGATTGATTTGTTCTAATTGTTTCGTGTTTGTATTATGAAATAAAATTTGTAGGTTGAACCAAATTCGATATAGGAATAAAGATTAATTATACTAGTTATTCTTTTATTATAATGAGTTTCTCATCGTTTAGCAGATTTATTAAGTTATTCTTATACACTTTGTAGGGGGTAAAACCCCTCGGAACACGTGTCTCGCATCCATAAAGCCTAACCACCCCGAGAGGATCGGCAACGAAATCTCGGACCAGCCAAAGAAGTAGAAGTCACGCACGAATGAAGCGAAGATTCGACAGGGAAGGATTCGGGCCATGTCAAGGGACCGAAGACCAGAAATCAACCTCGGAGCACCACCGCCTTACTCGACAGGGACTGACACCACCACGATTGAGTCGCTTGTCTTTATTAGCTGTAAACCACCCAAGCTCGGCCTATATAAGGCGAGCTTGGAAAACGTTGTAAGGGTTGGATTCTCTTTGGGTTGAGCCTAAGCAGCAAGAGAGAGATTAGGTTTGTAATCTCCTCTGGTTCCTTAGGGTGATATTCATGTAATCACAACATCGAAATATTTACAAATCTTCTTATACTCTGCCTTTACTATTATAAGTTTTAGTCTTTAATTATTGTTCATAGTATCCTCGGTACTGTTCTTATGGTCCTCGTACCATCGAATCTCAACTAATTATTGTATGTATGAGTAGATCTGATGGATATGGCTCCTTGAGTACCTATGCAGATTTTCGACTCGTACAGTTTGGCGCTAGAAACAGGGACTGATTAAAACAACTTAGGGTTTGCCTGTGATTTTTCGGGTTTTCAAATTTTTTGTTATATTTCTTTCTAAATTTTCTCGAAAGACTTTCAAAAGCTTGATTTCCGAAAAACAGCTCCTATACCTTAAGCATCTAAAAGACCTTAAAGGCTTTGGTATGTTTAAGAGTTTTTTGAGCATAGTATCAGATGACAAAATCATCCATTAAAGAGTTCTCAAAACCTCGGAATGATGAAGTAGATTTCCAAAGAGGCAATTTATATTCGCTTTATACATTTTGCTACATAGAATACAAACGATTACAATATCGTACTAACTCCAGAAATCCATTTTAGGATTTTCAGAACTCATGTTATACACAGAAATCCATTTTAGGGTTTTCAAAACTCATAATATATATAGAAATCCATTTTAGGGTTTTCAAATTTCATGATTCACTTTGGGGTTTTCAATTTTCATGCTATATTTGGAAATAAAACTTCAATAAGCAGACCCAGATGAAAAGGGATGATTTGAGCTAAAGGACAAAATAAGCAGTTAGGGATATGTCTAAAAAGGGCAAATACGACTTATATTAAATTTCGTCTGAAAAAATTCGTTGCAGAATAGATTTACGTGGCCGACAAAGTACACTGCGCTAGCCGCCTTGGACCTCACGGGTTTTTTGTTTCTTGATAGGTCACCGAGGATGACTTCGAAATCGGACCAGACACCGAGGCAGCAAGTAGGACCTTCGGGGCAAGTCATAAAATCGCAAAACGAAGTACCAATGCAAACTGCCCACTGCAATTCAATGATTCATACAAGGGAAAGCGTCAGCTCGAGAAGCAGCAGTTTTGGGGGGAGAATTCACAAAAGAGACAAAGATGGGAAAGAAATAATGATTGTCGTCGAAGCAAGAAAATTCGAGTCATGGCAACTAAAACCAATAACTTATTCGACAGCAGACCTTCCCGAAGATGGCCCAAGTAATAGTCCTTTAGTGATAACAGTAAACATAAACAAGGTATCAATACCAAGGATCTTGATAGATCCCGGAAGTTCGGTAGATGTATTATTCGGAATGGCATACAGGGAATATTTCTCGAACATTCAACTAATGCCCTCGGACTATACCATCTACGGATTCAATGGACGAGCGTCAACACCAAAGGGAAACATCTCATTACCAGTATACGTGGCTTCAATGGAGTTAAAGACAACATTCTGCGTCCTCGACATAGAATCACCATACAGCGCAATCCTGGGACGACCATGGTTGCATGGAATCTTAGGGGTACCCTCTACATTGCACCAGAAACTCAGATTTCCAACTCCCGAAGGCATTGGTGAGATCAAAGGCGAGGGTTCGGAGTCCAAAGCATGTCACGAGAAAGATATCGATCAGAGAAAAAATGCACGGCGTAACCGAAGGGAAAGACACAGGCAGCAAAAGGAAAAAATGATTCGCGAGGAAATTAATCAAATAATACAAGGAAAGAATATAATCACAAAAGAGGCACCAAAGGATCCCAGTGCCATGAACGACGACACTCCGAACTTCACCCCGACAGAGACGACCGAGGATGTAAATATAGGAACGACTGAAGATCCGAAGATTGTAAAAATCGGAACACTAATGGCAAGGGAGCAGCGAGATGAATTGGAAGATCTGTTGAAAGAATATGCTGATGTCTTCGCCTGGAAGATGAGCGAGATGCCAGGAATTGATCCCAGCTTGGCTTGTCACCGCTTAGATATAAACCCTTCGGTGCGACCATTCAAGCAGAGGCCTCGAAAGCTAGCAGACGTATACCAGACGGCGGTCGAATCAGAGTTACACAAGATGATTGAAACAAGAATTATCAAAAAAATACAATACGCGGATTGGATATCCAACATGGTCATCGTACCAAAGAAAAACAAAGGAGTACGCATATGCATCGACTTTAGCAACTTAAACAAGGCGTGCCCCAAGGATCCCCATCCCCTGCCCAGCATAGACCAAATGGTGGATGCCACTGCCGGACACGAGCTGCTAAGCTTCATGGACGGCTATTCTGGTTACAACCAGATTCCTTTGGCGGAAGAAGACCAGAAACACACGGCGTTCTTAACATCCAACGGGTTATATTGCTACACCAGAATGCCATTCGGATTAAAGAACGCCGGCGCTACTTATCAAAAGGCCATGGAGAATATCTTTCGTCCTTGGCTAAAAAAGACCGTCGAAGCTTACGTGGATGACATGCTTGTCAAAAGCAAAAAAGCTGACACCCATGTGAACGACCTTCGAGAAATACTGGAAAAGATGCGACAGATTAACATAAAGATCAACCCAGCAAAGTGCATCTTCGGAGTGACCTCGGGAAAATTTTTGGGATACATAGTTACAAAAACTGGCATCGAAGCAGACCCGCTAAAGGTGCAAGCAATTCGAGAAATGCCATCGCCAACAACCGTAAAAGAAGTGCAAGCTCTAAATGGGAGATTGGCTGCTCTTAGCAGATTTATTGCACGATCCTCGGATCGATGTAAAGACTTTTTCAGCATTCTAAAAAAGGGAGAGCAATTCGTGTGGACAGACGAAAGGGAGGCTGCTTTTCAAGGGATCAAAACTTACCTAGCAAGCTTGCCAGCCCTACAGCGCCCAGAGAAAGACGAGAACTTGAAATTATACATAGCCGCGAACAAAGACGCCATTAGTGCAGTGCTAGTAACAACAAAAGAAGAGGAGAGACCTGTATACTACATCAGTAGGACCCTTTTTCCAGCCGAAAAGAATTACACCAAGTTGGAGCAGCTGATCCTCGCGCTAGTTGTCGCAACGCAAAAACTTCGGACTTACTTCCAGGCCCATAAAATAATCGTGCTTACGAAAACACCGATCGAGTCCATTCTGAAAAATCTTCAAGCAGCAGGAAGAATTGCAAGATGGAACGCTCAAATTGGACAATACGACGTGCAGTATGAAATCAGAACGGCATTAAAATCACAGATCATCGCAGACTTCCTGGCTGAATTTCCAATAGAAGAAGACTACGAAGACGAACCAATTTTGGGAATCGAAGATGACGACGGGCCCGAGGACCTGCTAGAACAGTGCCATCCTCGGAGATGGGAAATTTTCATTGACGGATCAGTAAACAGCGATGGCCGGGGGATAGGCATAGTCTTCACATCGCCTGAAGGAGAACGCACTGTCTTTGCACTTCGGTTGGAGTTCGAAGCAACCAACAATGAAACAGAATATGAAGCACTGATTCATACGTTGAAACGCATGATTAGCATGGAAATCCAGGAAGCAAGAATAACAACGGACTCGCAGCTGGTTGTACGGCAATTGGATGGGAGCTACCAATCTAACGATTTGTTGTCCAAATATAAGAAGTTAGCAAGAAGACTTATGTCGAAAATTCCACATCTCAAAATACGACACATCTGTAGAAAAGACAATAGGCATGCGGATGCTTTGGCATTCATTGCCTCTAAGGTAACGGACAAAAATATTATTTTCATTGAAATCGGAAGAATAAAGCAATCATCAATAGCAGCCGAAGAAGGAGAACTGGTGATGACCATTCAGGAAGAGCACGACGACTGGAGAACTCCCATAAGGAAATACTTGGAAAACAGAGAATTACCAAGCAATCCGCTAGAGGCACACAAAGTGACTAGTAGATCTGCTAACTACCGACTCATAGACGGAATCTTATACCGACAGTCTTTCCTGGGACCATTGTTAAGGTGTGTACACCGAGTAGATGGAATTGCACTAATGAAAGAGCTGCACAGTGGCGAAGCAGGTACTCACAGCGGTGCAAGAGCACTGGCACAGCGAACAAAGGCCCAGGGGTATTATTGGCCGTATATGCATGCCGATGCAAAGAGCATCTCTCAAAAATGTGATCCATGCCAAAGATTTACTAAGCGAATCCACGCACCAGCAACAAACCTGAACTCAGTACTAAGCCCATGGCCCTTTGCCAAATGGGGGGTAGAAATTGTCGGCCCATTTATTCCAGGAACGGGGCAACGTAGATACATCATAGTTGCAACCGACTACTTCTCCAAATGGATCGAAGCCAAAGCCTTACGAAGCCACACGGGAAAAGAAGTATTTACCTTCTTCTGGGAGAATATATTCTGTCGTTTCGGAGTACCCGCGGAGATAGTTTCGGACAACGCCCAAGAATTCCTCAGTGCCGAAGTTAAAGAACTTTTAAATCAATACAACGTAAGGCTGGGCACCTCGACGCCAATCTATCCTCAAAGTAACGGGCAGGCCGAGGCAACAAACAAAACCATTGGAGACAACTTGAAAAAGCGAGTATTGCCGCACAAGAAGCAGTGGTACGAACATCTGCACAATGTACTATGGGCATTCCGAACCTCACAAAGACGAGCAACGGGAATGACTCCTTTTCATCTCACATATGGGACCGAGGCAGTACTACCAACATAAATAATGATACCAACGGATAAATACAAAGCGTGGGAACAGAACCTATCGGCTGATCTAATTTACGCAAAATTGGATGATCTCGAAGAAGAAAGGGAGGAAGCCCGACAGCACATCATTAACTACCAGAAAGGGGCTGCCCGAGGATACAACAAAAAAGTAATTGAACGAGAGTTTCAACCCGGCGAACTCGTGTTACGAGAAATACCCCCCTATCAAAAAGGTAGCGCGGGAAAACTAGAGCCAGTATGGGAAGGTCCGTACACGATCAAGCAAAATGCAGGAAAAGGAGCGTACAAACTAATTGACGAAAAAGATGGCCTCGGACTTGGCAACGCGTGGAATGCAAAATATATAAGGAAGTATTACACATAAAAAATGTACCGTGTATCTTCGAAATAAAAAGAATGTTACGACGAAAGAGCCGAATCAAACTCCAAAAGAATGATCTAGTCAAAGGCTGTAACGCCGAGGCAAAAACGCCAACAAACAAAAGGCTGTAACGCCGAGGCAAAAACGCCAACAAACAAAAAAGACCTTCCATAGCAGGCACAGAGCTGATGCTCATATAAATCGTAAGGGCCCTACGAGTTATATGGCACGGTCCTCTACCCACAAGACACCCCGTTAGCGGTGGGTACCTTGAATCAAGGCTACATAAGCCGATGACACAATCGTACCCACTACCAAATGGCCACGAGGACTTCACGTCCCCGGGCGCCGAGGGGACGATAAATGGGATTAACATCTACCTATAGAGGAAGATGGAACCCCGAGGCAGCTGCCTCGTTCTAAAGGGACGAAGTACGCAGCCGAGGGACCCCTCTAAAAAATTGTGCCCCAGGGGGGGGGACAGCTAAAAGATTTGGATAGGTCGAACTTTAGGCCGCGATAAGAGAAAAGTGCCATGTCTAAGCTCCAGCCTTGACCGGCATTCCTCCATTGTGTTACTTTATTATTGAGAAACGGGGCATCCGTGTCAACGCTCTTACATTTACTTAGGCTAAAGGTTATCAGGGCACCACCATGTCCTCTAGTAAGATAAACAGATATCTTCGGTACCTACCTAACGTATTAAGAGCTAAACTGGTGTTTGCGACATCAATAGCCAGTGTTTTGCTTAAAACCAGAGCGAGTAACTTAAAGCCTTTGGAAGGGGTGATCCGTACGCCCCCACTAGCTTGGTTCACTATCTCCCACATCGAAGTAAGCCCCGAAGTTGCACCTCAAGAAACCATACCAGCCAGAAAAGAAAGGCAACAGCAAAACAAACATACACTTCATAAGAAAAATCCAAAACCAACAAGCTACACTGAGTCATACTCGAAAACAAAAGAAAAATAATGAAAATCCAGGCAGGACATCCTCCACTCAAACATTCTCAAACAATTTCTTTAATGGCAGCATCATCTCCAGCAGTAACACCGACACTAGCCGGGGGAATTGAAACATCTCGGTCGTTGACTAGGGAACCATCAGCCTTCGAAACACCAGCAGAGGGGGTAGGAACCTTCACATTTTCATTCGCTCCGACCATTTCACCCTTGTCCTTACGAGAATTCCCCTCTGGCAGTTCATAGCCACGCTCCTCGTTGTCAACATCACCTTCGTTGCCTTCGTCTTCCATCTCCTCAGGATCAAGCTCACCGTTTTCCACCGAAACCTTCAGTTGTGCCATCACCTGCTTCGCGTATGCGCAAGGAATAAGTCCTTTATCAGACTCCAGGAGAGCATCCAAATCATTCGCACCTTCGTCGTAATAGGGAGGTCGCACGCCAAAATCTCTAAATACACGCCTCATATGCTGACGACTAAACAAAGCAGCTCGATCTTCTTCCCCACCGATATGCTTTCGGAGTTCTAAAATTTCTTGGTCGCGAGACGCGAGCTGGCAGTCCTTTTCCTTACAAGCACTCTGCGAAAGACAGAGCTGGTTTTCTTTAGAAGCCACTTCAAAGTTAAGCTTAGAAACTTGTTTCCTTTCGGCCTCCAACTCTTGCGCATAACCATCTTGTTTTTGAACAGCAGTTTCAAGATGTTTCGAGAGATCCCCCTTCTCCTGTTCTAAACCCTGAATAACCGCGTCAAGGCGGATAATCTCACGCCTTTGCGCCTCATTCAAATCCACCAGGTACACTCCATGATGCTTTTGCTACAGACGGTAATACAAAAATCAAATCATCACAAAACGTCCGACACATAGAAACAAATTCAAACAAGAATACACACTCACAGCTTCAACAAAAGCTTGATGCTGCGAAGGAGATGCAGCAAGAACGTCTCTATCCCACTTGCCAGAAAACGCTTGCGAAAGAAACCTAACCAAGGCAGGATCCAGCGGATGCTTCAAAGGATCCTTAGCATGCGCTCTCAAATGTTCGGAAACATCTTCGGCATAAGGACCAGGAATAGAGCTTCGCTCAAGAAGCTTCTGTGCCTCTTCTACCGAATAAGGCCTTCGTACAAAACCAACAGGAGCTGAACTCGAGGCAGGGGCAGGACCAGAAGGTTGACTCAGCGAAGAATCCACAAAGCAGTCATTAGAGCCATATTGATTAAACCTTCTGTTAATCGGGCAAAGATCTCCAACTGGGACTCCGGCATATTCAGGAGCGACAGGCCTCGGTGGCGGCAAATTCACCACGATAGCACCTCGAGGAACTGACTCGCTTGCAGGCGCCACTTTCTGCCTCTTCAAAGACTCAACTTTCTCATCCTCGGTGCTCCCACCATCGACTCTCCCCATGGGTGCGAGAGGAACAACTGCACTCTTACCAACATTCTTCACAGCAGACCTCTGCGAACCGACAGTTCGAGAAAGGGTCTGCACAAGCCCCTTATTCACACCTCTAAAAACAGGTTTCTCTCGATTAGGATCACATAAAGAAAACTTCATCGAACCTTCGTTAATTCGGAGCACTTTCACCTGCTACAAAAATAGTCAAGCTAGTCAGGTTCCAAAACAGTGGCAGACATACATACCCAGAAAACAACTAAGGCATATAGTATTTTCTCACCGGACTAGCTTTACTCTTTTCATCACTCGGCTTCGAAACTTCCTTTCTTTTCTTTGAATGATCGGCCTGTTCCCGAACCTGCGGATTTCCCAACTCTGGCCTCTGAAAAGAAGATCACATCAGAAAAACAGTAAGGGGATGTGCATCTACACATATGCACGTATCATACGAATTACCTTCTCTTTAGCAGCAATTATCTTTTCCTGAAATCTTTTACGCTTTTCTTCGGAGAAGTGAATCTTCAAAAATTCAACAAGAGAAAACTTGTGATCCTCTCTGAACTTTGTCTGTTCAACTCTTCTCTTTTTATCTTCGTAACCAAAAAGAACAGGACCTTCGATAAGAACAGGTTCAGAAAGCCAGGATTCATCGATAGAACAACGAAGGAGCGTATTCGCCGAAGATCCAAGGGAATCCATGTCACTCATAACATGCGAAGCGTCAGCTGTTTTGACCAGGCTTACGCCCCAGGGAACCGTCGGTGCAAGCAAGCCCTCTTCCACGTCATAGTATTTGAAAAAAAATTCGGCAGTCCAAAATTCGTGCGAATGCCTGAGTTCCTCGGGAAGCTTTTCATAATAGGAAGATTTACCATTGGAGCGAGCTACCCACTCACGAATGACTCGGATGGAATTTCCGTCCAATTGCATTACACCACAAAGGGGATTGATTCGAGAGTAAATCTCGTAAAAAAGAGGATTCTCAGGGTCATATAATGGAATCGGGAGACCAGAACCAAGCTGCTCACCGGAAACAATTAGTTTTCTATCACTGCACTGATGAGAGGAAAGTAATTCAGGAGACAAATTAACCTTGCCCAAACTTCTGCAAGAGAAAAGACTTGCATCAAAACCGTAAGCCTTGGCTCTTTCTTCCCAAGAAGGTTCCTGAGGATTAACCATCTTCTGAGAAATTTCACTACCAGATTGCATATTCGATTCAGGGATCTGAAAAAGCGAAAAGGAATTCAGAGAAAGAACAGACAAAGGAGAACAGGAGAAATTATGAAAGCCTGAAAAACAGATCCAAAGGAAGGAGATCGAGAAGCACTAAGGATATTGCAGGAAACTAAAGAAGAAGAAGAAGGGAAAGAAAGAAGAGGTAAACAAAGTTTAAATAAAGGGACACAAGACCGGCGCAGCCGGTAAAAAGTAGAAGGTGTGGGGATCTCAACGTCATTAAAAGCCGCAGGTGTCGGCCAAAGAAGTTAAAACACCGGACACGTGTCGAAAGGAAGAAAAATCCAACATAGTTTCCTTCTCCGAACCTCCTCGATCTTCGGATAAGGAAAGAGGCAAACTGTAGGGGGTAAAACCCCTCAGAACACGTGTCTCGCATCCATAAAGCCTAACCACCCCGAGAGGATCGGCAGCGAAATCTCGGACCAGCCAAAGAAGTAGAAGCCACGCACGAATGAGCGAAGATTCGACAGGGAAGGATTCGGGCCATGTCAAGGGACCGAAGACCAGAAATCAACCTCGGAGCACCACCGCCTTACTCGACAGGGACTGACACCACCACGATTGAGTCGCTTGTCTTTATTAGCTGTAAACCACCCAAGCTCGGCCTATATAAGGCGAGCTTGGAAAACGTTGTAAGGGTTGGATTCTCTTTGGGTTGAGCCTAAGCAGCAAGAGAGAGATTAGGTTTGTAATCTCCTCTGGTTCCTTAGGGTGATATTCATGTAATCACAACATCGAAATATTTACAAATCTTCTTATACTCTGCCTTTACTATTATAAGTTTTAGTCTTTAATTACTGTTCATAGTATCCTCGGTACTGTTCTTATGGTCCTCGTACCATCGAATCTCAACTAATTACTGTATGTATGAGTAGATCTGATGGATATGGCTCCTTGAGTACCTATGCAGATTTTCGACTCGTACACACTTAGTGTCAACCACTTATTGAAACATAAATTAGCTTAGAGAAACTAGAGCCAAATATTAGTAGTTAGAATCTAGCAAGTCTTGAATTTATGTTTGATTTGCTTTTCGTTCAAATTCATCTGAGATGAATTTTCGCGCACGTGTAAGTATGAGTAGTACTTTCATAGAGAGTAAGGACGATCCATTTTCGAGGACGAAATTTTTTGTAAGGTGGGTTGATTGTAATGACCCGTAAGCAGGTCAATGGCTATTGACTGGCCAAATGACAATTACGCCGCGTATTAACTAAATTGTTTGAGTTCAAACACCAAATATAGTAATTAATAAAATAATAATTTGAATATGATTATAATATCACTAGATAGATCTCGAAAAGTTAGGCGAAATCGACTAATAAAACGCGTCAATCGGATGTCGGATGAGGAAGATACAACACTCGGAAAATTAAGTCAGAATAGACACCCCTTAACGTTTGGACACCCCTT
>JAJJMA010328523.1:0-14907 GCA_023529015.1 Papaver nudicaule
CTTTTGCCTCAGGGTTATAATCAAGTGCTCAGTTTGATCGATACCTTCGAAGCTCAAGGTGACATAATCAATGAGCTAGACGAGAGAACCAGACTCTTTCTCGCTAGATGGAAGCTGAAAAATCTGCCAATGAGAGAGTGGAGCGGGCCTCTGCTGAAACCCAGCAAAAACTCCAAGGAGTGCTTTCTATCCTCCTTTCTCTTTTCGCTCGTATTTTATTTTACTTTCGCCAAGGCCCTTAGATATCATCCCTTCCAAGGTCGCCAGCAACTCCCTGAGTCACGGCTGCAGCAAGCTGAACTCGCGATCGACAGACTCGCTGACGCTAATGCCCGGCAATGCTGGTTGTTGTTCGATTTTGATCGTGATGTTAAGTGGTATCGCCGAGAGTTAAGATATGTTAGTGAACTTAATGATAATTTTGATCGTGTGGCCAAAGCTGCTCGCTCGAAGCTAGGTTGGGTTGAGGGAGAGCGAGATGAAGCTATTCGTCGAGAAAAGCTTGCTTTGAAAGCGAAGGAGGTTGCTATCTTCGATCATGCCCGAGCGAGTGGTTTATGACGAGTAGAGAAAGCTATAGCTGACGACCTACACCATCAATTAATACGTGCCTCTGCCGAGAATGAAACTGCCTTAAGGGAAATTCAACAACATAAAGATTTCGCCAAATTGTATGGCGATCGTGCCAGGGAATATTTCCAGCAACTGACTTCTCGACATACCTTGATATCTAGGATGTTAGGTCCCACTAATAATCAAAGTTTTGAGTCCAAACTTACCACCATTAGTAGAGCTCAAGAGAGCGTCCGCCAGCACGTACAAGGGTTAAAAGGTAGGTTTCTAGGGCACACCGCCGATACCTGTTCCCCATTACTCAGTTCTAACCTCACTTTGTTTTTCTTATTTTCAGATCAAGTCAAGCATTTGGAAGGAGAGCTGAAGCATGAGAAAATTGTTGAGGATCATGCTGTTTGCACCAAAACCATTTCTGACTTGGCAGACAAACTGATAGCTCATAACAAATGCAAAGAGGAGCTAAGCGAGGCCCTAATTGCACACAAAAACTGTTCCACCACCATCTCCAATCTGAACGACCAACTTCTTGAACATCAACAATGCGAGGGGAAAATCAAGGATCTGGATGGCAATGTCGTATATATTGGCCAACTCCGCGATCGCCTCCAAGAAGATTTGAACACGGCTGAGAAGAAACTCGCGGCTCAAGAGGAGAAACATGACAGGCAATTGCTCAAGGTTGCCTTCGTCGCCGTTTGAGACTTTGTGAATAAAGAGTTCCCCAAACATGAACTTGAGATTCCTGAGAAATACATTCTTCGCCCAAAGACTGCTCCTCAGGAAGTCGCCGACACCGAGGATGAAGGCAGCGAGTCTGGCAAAGAAGAACAACCAGAGGAAGAGGAAGAGCGGGAGGAAGAGGAAGAAGAAAATGAAGAAGAAGCAGAAGAAGATAAGCAAGAAGTAGAACAACAAGGAGAAAATGAGCAAACTATAACCCCCGAGGATGGCGCCGAATAAATTTAGGACTTGCTTGGATTTTCATTTTATTGTAACCTTGCTTCTTACTTTATTTCGCCGGATATAAGAAAAATTTATGTTCTCCCAGCTTTTTTCGTTTTCTATAATACCCTTTCGTTTTGCTTAATGAAAAATCAGTGTTATTTCGTTTTCGTTCTAAGGAATGTTTTCATACCCGTTACTGATCTGTCATTCGAATGGTATGTCCTATGGTTATCCGGCTAGAAAATCCGTACTCCTTTCGCTATGCTACTTGTGCCCGTCGGCGATCTTAATATAAGTATTTGGTTTGCCAAGATAGTGGCATATTGCCAGTCTCCGGGGGTCTTATATTTTTCTGCCAAACCTTACAGATCAACAAGTAACGCGATAGGATTTACAACGGATCATACTATGTGTTACCCATAGCTTCGTCATTTGAAGAGGATAGATCCAGGTTCATTCCTTAGTAAAATCAACTCTTTTTAGGTTGAAAGCTATTTGCTTTTGACGACTTTGTAGTCATGGCACTTTGCCTTAGTATTTAGCACTTGGATATTTTTGTGTGACCTGATCAGGGTTTTTGTATGAACTTATTAGTTCTTAAGGGCTTTTTAGCCATGGCAATTTGCCTCAGTATGACCTTTTTGGTCAAGAGCTGTTTGCTCTTGGAAATTTTCTTTAATCCAAGGCGTGTTGCCCTGGCAAGACCTTTGTGGTCAGGAGTTATTTGCTCTTGTTGGCGCACTTTGCCATGTTAGGGAAAGTATTCCAGCGAAAATGTAAACACAATGGGTTGTTAACGGGGTTCGGCGTATGATAGCAAACCTACGTCCCCAGATCTTATTCGCTATTTGTTTACATAAGCTAGTAAGATTTCTTGGGTATTATGCCCGCCCAAGACTTCGGATTTTTTACATCATTGATTCAAGGATAATATCTCTTAATAAACTTAGCATTCCAAGGGTGCTCCAACTCCTTTCCATGCTCGTCTATCAATATGTATGCTCCAGCTCCTGCTCCTCGCTTGATGATGTAAGGACCTTCCCATACTGGCAACAACTTTCTACATCCCTTTCGCTGAGAAGGTGGGATTTCTCGCAATACCAAATCGCCCGGCTGGTATTCCCTTGGAATTACCTTCTTGTTGTATTCTCTAGACAGTCGGCGATGGTAGTTTTCCATGTGGGTTAATGCAATTAACCGTTGTTCTTCTATATCATCCAACTTGGCCAAAATCAGATCGGTGTTCAAATTCTTTTCCCAGGCTTCTCGCTTTGTTGTAGGAAGGATGACTTCTGACGGCAACACCGCTTCTACACCAAAAGTAAGAAGAAAAGGAGATGCGTCTGTTGCCTCTCTGATTGTTGTCCTGTATGACCACAGGACGTTATGGAGGTGCTCACACCATGTCTTCCCATGCACTTGCACTCGCTTTTTCAGACCCATTCCAATTGTTTTATTAGTTGCTTCCGCCTGTCCATTATTCTGTGGGTACAATGGAGTTGATTTTCCCAGCTTAACACCATACCATATGTAGGGCTGTCCAAAAAACCGAAAACCGTGGTGAACCGCACCGAAAATTGGGAAAACTGAACCGAGCCAAGGGTAATGGTTATGGCGATGGTGCAAGAATTAAAAAACCGAACCTTATGGTGATGGCGATGGCTAGCCATGGAACCGAGCCGCAGAGCCATGGTGCGCACCGATTAACATGAGCCCTTAGATCTTCTATGTTTTAGCCGTTGGATTTAAGACTAAAAGACCTACTATACTCATCTAAAATCTCGCGTATCTCTCTGCCGAATTTCTCTTTATGTTTCTCCCTCATCCCCGAAGTCTCTGTCTGCTAATCTTCTAATATTTCTATCGATCTCTCTGTCTAAAATTTAATTTATACAGTATCCATAGGTTGAGCTTCTAGATCTGATAATGAATGAGTGATGAAGATGAGTTAATTGAATTGTCTTATGTCGGCTAATCTTCAAGATCTGATGTAAATCTATTTGATGGATATCATGTTGATTCGTCCTCTTTTGTGAATCTCCAAGATCTGTTGTTTTAGATCTGATGTAAATATAATTGATTCGTCCTTTTTTGTGGAGATATAACAGAGTTGCAGTCAATTTTTTTTATTTCATCTCAGGGTATTTTCAAAGAAAGAAATCTTGATGAATTAATGGGGTGAGTGTTTTTTTGGTTCAATCAATTTTGAGTGTACGTTTTCTCTGTTTTCGTTCAAGTAATTTATGGTTGGATGTTTATTTTGTGGATTTTATTTTTAATTGATTGGTATTGGGGTACTGTTACTTAGACAATGGAAGAAGGGTTAATCCTGCTTTAGGTTTATCTTGCTTTTAAAGTGTGAAGTCAAGGTTGTTATGAAGTTGTGGTTCTGATAGTTGGATTAGGACTTTAAAGAAGAAGGAATTTGAATTATGATTGTAATGGAAGATGGTATTGTGTATTGAAAATCATCCACGGTTTGGATTCAGGAACTGATGTAAATTAATACAAAAGTTTAATTTTTGATTTTTTTATTAATTCATCGGTTTTCACCGTAACCGAACCAAAATAACCGAACTGACTCGGTGCGGTTTAAAAACCGAACCGAAGATGAATGGCGATGGCGATGGTGCAAGAATTGGAAAACCGAAGATTATGGCGATGGTGTTGACTGGGCATATAACCGAGCCGAACCGAGCCATGGACAGCCTTAACCATATGTGGCGAGTAGATCCCTGATATTATCGCCAACAAGCTCTTTCCCATTGTCAGTGCATATTTCCGCCGGCACACCAAATCTACAAAATATATTCTCCCATAAGAATGTGAACACCTCTTGCCCTGACTTTGTTCTTAGAGCCTTAGCTTCACACCACTTGGTGAAATAATCCCTAGCCACAATGATATATTTTCTCTGCCCTGAACCTGTGGCAAGTGGACCTATGATATCCACCCCCCCACTTGGCGAAGGGCCGTGCTGAGAACTGAATTTAAAGATGTCGCCGGAGCTTTTATCCTTTTTCCATTTAGCTGACACTGTCTGCATCGGCGAGTGTATTCCTTGGCATCGCTGTTCATCCACGGCCAATAATATCCTTGCATTCTCACTTTTATAGCTAGCGCCCGTTGTCCACTGTGATTTCCGCAATCTCCCTCGTGTATTACTTTCAGCAATTGTTTTCCTTCTTCTCTTGTTACACATCTCAGGAGGGGTCCTGAAAATGACCTTCGATACAATATCCCATCTCTGAGCTCATAGTTCGCCGATATGCAAATCACTTGGTGTGCCAACCTCTTATTTGCTGGCGTGGTAAGGCGATCAAAATAATACCTTATAGGTGTCCGCCAATCTGTCTCCGCTAAGTCCTCTGTCTCCATTGCCAACACTTCTCTTTGCTCTCGCTTTTCTACTGAGGATTGCCGTACTCGCTCGATTGTTATGGATGTAATTTCTGGATCTGTCATCATTGATGAAATAAATGTCAGTGCATCGACGTGCCTGTTGTCTTTCCTACAGATATGTATAAACTTGATGCCGGGAATCCGCTGGCTATACTCCCTAGCAAGTGTTAGATATTTCTGTAAGGAAGGGTCGACCGTTTGATATCGTCCTGAGATTTGCCGAATTACTAGCTGTGACTCGCTGGTCAGTCGAACATCAGTAATGCCAATCTTTATGCTTATCCGCATGGCATGTATCACTGCCTCATATTCTGCCTCATTGTTTGTCGCCGGGAATTCCAATATCAACGAGTGTACTATCCTTGCCCCTTTCGGCGAGGTGATTACGACACCAATTCCTTTTCCTTCTCTGTTTTCAGATCCATCCACATGTACTTCCCATCCATCCGAAATTCTTTGCAATAGGCCTGGCACACCCATGTCAGCGTCATCCTGTGTGAATGGTATGTCTTCTGTTTCTTCCTCTTCCTCTATTGGAAAATCTGCGAGAAAGTCGGCGATAACTTGAGATCGCTGAGCTGTGCGTATTTCATATTTTACGCCAAACTGGTCAATCTGAGAATTCCACTTAGCGATTCTTCCTACTCTCTGAGAGTTGTGCAAAACAGACTCAATTGGTGTTTTCGTCAAGACAATAATAGGGTGAGCATGGAAGTATGGGCGAAGTCCCTGAGATGCGAAAACCAGTGCTAAGATTAATTGCTCAAGTTTAGTATAATTCTTCTCAGCTCCTTGCAAGGTTCTGCTAATATAATATATTGGCGTTTCGCCACCTTTTGTTCTCACCAATACTGCACTGATGGCTCCTGGAATTGCAGCGAGATAGACTCTTAGCTCTTCACCAGGCTCTGGTGGTTGAATAGATGGTAATGTAGCGAGATACCTTTTAATGCCTTGAAATGCCGCCTCGTGACTGTCTGTCCACGCAAATTTTTCTCCTTTCTTCAGCATACTAAAGAAAAGTTTGCACTTATCGGAGAACCTTGAGATAAATCTGTTGAGCGAAGCTAGAGTCCCGTTGAGACGTTGGATATCCTTTAATGTCGCTGGAGAAGGCATGTCCATGATGGCTTGTACTTTCGCCTGGTCTGCTTCCACTCCATTTTTTGTGACGAAGTATCCCAGAAACTTTCCTGAAGTAACGCCAAAGACACATTTGGCTGGGTTTATTTTTAACTTAGTAAGCCGCATGTGGTCGAATATTTCCTTCAAGTCTTGTACATGAGTCTGCTTTTTCTTTCTTTTTACCAACATGTCGTCCACGTAAACTTCCATGGTTCGCCCTATCCATTTCTCAAACATTTTCTGAGCCATCTCCTGATAGGTTACCCCGGCGTTCTTCAGTCCGAAAGGCATTCTCGTATAACAAAACAATCCTTTAGTGGAGAAAAAAGCCGTGTGCCGCTGATCCTCCACCGCCAATGGTATCTGGTTATATCCTGAATAACCATCCATGAAGGATAGGAGTTCGTGGCCAGAAGTGGCATCCACAGTTTGATCAATGCTTGGCAGAGGAAAACTATTATCAGGACACGCCCTATTAAGATCGCTGAAGTCGATGCAAATCCATACGCCCTTATTCTTTTTAGGCACCACCACCATATTTGCTATCCACTCCAGATACTGTACTGGTCTAATGATGTCAGATGCTTTCATTTTGTCGATTTCAGCCTCAACCGCTTCTTTGTATGCTGGAGCTAATTTGCGTATTCGCTGCTTGAATGGCCTGACCTTTGGGTCGATGTCCAATTTATGACATGCTATTTCTGGATCAATTCCTGGCATCTCGTCCATCTTCCAGACGAAAACATCCACGTATTCCCTTAATAACGCTTCCAACTGTGCTGATTCTTCCGTTGTTAACAATGTGTCGACCTTTATTATCTTTTGATTTTCCTCATCTCCGATGTTAACTTCTCTTGTAGGCTCTATTGCTGTAAAATGCAGTTCTGGCTCTCCCATCGGTGAAGGTTCCTTTAATTGCTATAAGGGCCCTGCGGTCGTCTTTCCCGAAGTCTCTCCTTCCGCCGAATGGACGTATTGTAGTGGATTGGCGATAAAGTTTTTGATTTCTTGGTCCTTTACAATCTCCTTATCTTGCTTCTTTCTTTCATTCAACCTCGCCTTCCTATTTTTGGGCATCTCCACATCGGCGATTTTACAAGCTTTAGCTTCAACCGGGTCTCCCACGAATTCGGCGATTCCTTTAGGGGTTGGGAACCTCAGGCGCTGATGATAGGTAGAAGGAACTCCCTTCAAACTATGCAACGAAGGTCTCCCCAGAATGGCTGCATATGGCGAATCCACATCAACGACACAAAAGGTAGTGTCCAGCGTTAACTCCTTACATGTTACCACCTTAAGCGTGACTTCCCCTTTTGGCTTAGATGCAATCACTACGCCACAGGGCCTGATTTACAACGGATATAGACGTTGCACCGAATTAAAGCAACGTCTATTAGCGTTGCAAAAACGGCGTTACAAATTTTTGGTAACGTCTAATAACGTTGCTTTAATTAATTAAAGCAACGGAAGTAACGTTGCATGTTCCGTTGCACTTTTTTATTTAAAGCAACGTAAGTAACGTTGCAGAATTTATTTAGAGCAACGTTTTCTGTAATTTAGGCAACGTCTATAAACGTTGCGGAATATATAATTAGAATAAAAAAAAACTAAATACTGTATTTAAAAAAATACCAAATACTGTATTAAAAAAATACTAAATATTGCATTTCAAAATACAGTAGGATTACATGAATTTGTACTATTGTCTGCAAATTGTAAAGTAATTGAAATTCAATTTTACATTGACATCGAGTCATCGACTAAAAAAACTCGAAAGTAGATCAAATAGAATTCAAACCTTCTCAGCAATATTTCCTTCTTCTGAAAGTGCTTCCTGGCTTTTGGTAGAGAGCCTATAGCAAAGTGGTGGTTTGAATTCCTCCAACTATAGCTATGAGAGGAACAACATCAAGGTGGTCTTGTTGATAGCCGTTGTTTACCCGAATTTGCCTCCTCAGCTCCTATAAAAATGACATGACTCTGGTTATGCCAAATCCCCTGTACCAAATGAACAAAAACAACTAAGAATTCATCAAAAACCCACAGTTTAAGGATACAACTAGACAACGAAAGTATTACTACTCACATTGTTGTTGGAGAACCAAGAAAAATGTCATTGTGATTCCTGTTGTTGAAATTACATAAAGGGTGTGAGAGCGTAGCCTGAGAAGACTTGGATTGAGATGAGTTTGAAAGAAAGGGACTTTGACTATGTAGGACTTGTTGATGAATTCACTGTCAGGAAACTTCTCTTCTAGCCATCCTTCTGTAAATGCAAAGACGGGTTGACTGTACACCTGCAGAAGTTAAACAAAGGATGACACTATCAGCGATTACATTCAATTTGAAGTCAATATCCCTCCATACGTTGCGAAAACAAAGCACAGATTTATATTAGCACCTGGTATCCTCCAACTAGATGAACATTAATGAAAACATTAGCCAAGTCAATAAGCCAGTAAGGCTCGTAGAACCCAAACCCTGTCAAAAGGTTTCCTGGAGTTTGGTTCAAAAGATGCATACCCAAAACATCCACAGAAGAGATAGAGGAAGGTGGTGACAGAGACTGCAATCTTAGATGCCTCCTTCATGGTTTTGTTTTCCGCAGGCGGTGACGGCAAAGTATCCTGCGTTTGACAAGCATTTTTGTTAGGATTACGCTTCTTAAATTCACAATTGGTACACCGCTTCTACAATTATAGCAAGATATCAGACAAAAACCTGTATCTCAAGAAGAATTCCCGTGTATGGATAGGAGAAAGCGATGTCTCCGACTGCTTGGCAGATCTTCCATAACTTCTGAGCTGCAGTGGCTTGGGGTACTCCTGTTAAGCTCCCCATAATAGTTCCATTCTCTGCAAATTTAAGTGGCTCACATTTGAAACAAGGACATGCAAATTACTGAATTTTTATTTATGCAAAAAGATGAGGCAAGAAAGTACCGATTACTTTGACAAAGCCGAGAGTAAATCCAATTGACGCATAGGAGAAAGACATAATTTCAAGTAGGAAACCTTTTGGCACAAAGAACCAGTGCAATTATGGTCACATTGGCTACCCAAGTAAACTGGTAGACAGTTGAGTTCACTGTTAGCGAAAACCCAAGCGAGGGGACTATCCATCTTGCAAAAACGTAGGAAAGACACAGACACATCAACAGATTCATAATGATTGGGATCAATATTTCCTGCAGCATCCAACGCCCTGGAAGCTTTAAGAAATCATTATCTCTTACCCTCTCAAACTTAATCCGCCAACTTTCATCCACCAGAACAATCCTATGGTTCACCAAAACCTGTAAAACAAAATTAAATCAGAAGATACAAATACTAGGATATAACAGTTCACAACTCTAGCAAAGGGAAACCGAATGTTGCGTCCAGTGAAACTTGTCTCAATTAGTATTATCGTACTTTATAACTTTTTTAAATATTCAGGATGGCTTCTAAGACCAGAGAGGGATGTATATCCATGTAAGCAAATTGTAGAGTTTCTCGAGATGCTACATTGATGAATCAGTCACACATATAAGAAAGGTAAGACAGATCTATTAGCCGATTAGATATTAACCCAGTTATCCCGCTCCTGGAGAATGGGTTTATGACATTTTCAGCGTGACCATTACGTGCACATGACATCCATCTGAAGGGTCCATTAAAAGACGCTATTCAAAAGTGACACACAGTAAGGACTAAGAAGTTACATTACATACCAGTGTCCCCCACAGCTTAAAGAAAAAGAACCCCACTGCCCAATCTTGACACAAGAGTAAAACTGGGGCTTCAACCACCAAGAACGAAAACTCAAATAAAAGCCCGATTAACACTGGAATAACAATGATCTGAAGCCAGAAGACAAATATAGACATTAGAACTCAGATTTTAAATAGGATGCTACGAATGAAGCAGAAAACAGCTATCGCATCAGTCTCATACCCAAAGTGATAATAGCACACAACTCTGAACGATAATACAAAACAACTTGCAGATATCGCTGAACCGTAAATGAGCTTTCCCTGCTTTAAAGTGCTCGATGAAGCATCTTACTCCAGTGAAACAACTCCAGATTGACAAATTTCCAACAAATAAGGTGTAGAGATCTAAGGAAAGAAGTCGAAAGCTTAGTGTAAAATAAAATTCACCTAAAAAGAATGGAATTGGGCAGACAAAGTACAATGGCTACAAGTAGATTACCGTTGCGCTTTGTGCCCTGAAGTATTGGGAGATTAGAAATGGTACTGTACAGTACACGTCCTAGTGGTATGGATACAATTATCAGAGATGAACTGAAGAGAAGGAATGTTATCCACGCCAGAACGACGAACAACACCACTCGAAGTACAAAAGTATAGCTGCAAATAGTTGAAAGATTCAATAGAAGATTGAAGCTTAAATTTGGTGCAGAAGACGACATACAGTAGCAGGTGCATGAATATATCTCATATGACACAAAATCTGACATTTCTAAAGCAATTACTGAACATTTTAGAACCATGAGCTTTTCTTGTTTTTTTCACATCAATGTCAACTTGCCGCTTTTCTGTTAAATGTTAAGGTCGACATTGTGCATGATCACCAAGCCGAGAGTAAATCCAATTAACTTCAAAACAAAAATTGAATTCAGAAATTAAATTTCAAACAGATTAAATTGCTCATAAATTGTAAATAATCAGCAATAATCAGAAATTGAATTGCTCAGAAATTCATACCTTCCCCATCTCCAAAACCCCACAAATCTCAGATTTAAACGATTGATACCAAGACAAATTGAAACAAATTCCCAAACAATAATAAACCTAAGAAATCGATACAAATAAGATCATAAGACTGAATCAGAACCAAACCCATCATTTAAACTCCATGAAATCCAGTGAAGAACATAAACACTCCATGAAAAATCCAGTGAAGAAATCAGACTCACAAAATTAAAAACTAAGAAATTAGGGCTTCTTAAATCTGTGTAAACAATATCGAGATAAGTTGATTTGTGAAATCTCGAATTAGAACAACCAGATCTGATGATAAACTAAAAAAAAATGGTTTAAATCAATGAAATCCAATGAAAATCAAATCAATTTTCGTAACCCTAAAAAATCGAATGAGTTCAGAAATTGAGATTCAGAGAGGGAATACATACAAATCGACGGGAGCATCTTAATCTTTACAAGTATAATCAGATAGAGGTTTACTTTTGATTTCGATTTTGAGATTTGTGTTGGATTTTGTTTCTGTTTTGGGTTTTTAAGGAATTGGGGTTTTCTGTTTTGGGTTTTGAGTAGGAGAGGAAAGGAAGATTGAAGAAGAGAAGAATGAGATTGTGAAAGCCATTGTTGTCAGCGTGAAGAAGATTTTTGCTGGTCTCTAAGAATGAGTGTTGCAGAGAAGGAGAAGAGAGAAGAGAACAGGAGAAGAGAAGAGATAATTGGAAAAATGAAGATAACTCGAAATATAAAGGTAGAAATTCTATTTTCCGGTAAAAAGACGTATTAGCCCTTTGTGCGCAACGTTACTAGCAACATTAATTACGTTGCTTAATTAATATATATTAATTCCTATTTGGAGCAACGTTAAAAGAAATTGCGCAACGTTATTTGACGTTGCAACGTGGGCAACGGCTATTAACGTGGCAGATGCGAAAAAAAAAACGTTGGGAATCAGGCCCTGTGGCGTAGTGAATCCCGTTGAATCCATAAATGTTGTATTTCGACTGCACCAACGAAGCTAATAGCGGGTCTTTAGACAGCATAACCTGATATGCAGAGTTGAACAGGATGTCCACAGAACTCCCTGGGTCCACGAGTACTCTAGGAACGTTGTACTTCCCAATCTGAATAGTTAGCACCAAAGGGTCATTATGACCTCGCCCCTCCTCTGGAATTTCTTCCGCCGAGAAGCATACATGAGCTTTCATCCACTCCTTCAGAGGTGTTGGATTGACAGCCACACTGCAAATTTCTTTTCCTGATCTGTCTCGCTTATGAACTCTTGACATGATGTTACTGTGAAAATCATATCTGGTGATTTTTGAATGTACTATGGAGAAACAGTTCAACACCTCCAAGTCTCGCTCAACAATCACCTGGAAGACGTCTGGCAAAGGGACAGCCTGGATTGGTTGCACCATCACTGGCGTCCCTGGTGGCGACGGTGGCAACTCAAGAAATTCCTGGAACTTCCCTTGGCGGATGAATCTGTGGACTTCACGCTGCACTCCTACACAATTTTCAGTAGAATGACCATGGAATTGATGATATTGACAATAAACATTAGTGTTAGTTGGAGGAAATTTAAGGTTTCCTCTGTTGTAAGGATAACGAATCTCATATCTGCAATGCGAGCTCTCAATTTGTCCCCAGACATAAATATATGAGACACGGAGTTTTGGGAGAGTAGCATCTTGAAAATCCTGCTGGTATGGCTTTCTTTCGCCGAAATTCCTATTACCCCCATTATGCCTCTTGTCACCTGGTCGCCGAGTATCACGCCCATTTCCTCCGTCATTCCTTCCTTTATTATCTTGTCTTCCTTCGTAGTTATCCCGCTTAGTCGAATTCTATTGTTGGTTATTACCAGTCTGCTGCTGCACCTGCCGCTGCTCAACCCTGGGGATTACCGATGTCGATGATGGAGCTTTCGTCACCCGTTGCTGTTCTAATCTTAGCCATTCCCTTTTTATTTTCTCTTGCTCCTCCGAAGAATAACTGTTGATTGAATGAATCTGCTTCGCCTTCTCCTTCTTTTGTCGCAACTCTTCCTGCTGGATTTCCTCATAAGCCATAAATTCATTTTGTCTAATGCGCAATGTTTTCATGTCTTTCGGCGTGTCCCAGTACAAGGCTTTAAAGATTGGATCTGATGACTCCATGCCGCTGATATACGCTCGGATCTTATCTTTGTCAGCAACCCCTGAGCCCACTTCGCTACAAAGCTTTCTCCATCGTTCAGTATGACTCTTACAGCTTTCGCCATGCCTCTTCTTATCGGCGAATAACTTTTCAACCCCCGGGCTTTGGCGATTATTGTGAATATATGTTAACAAAAATAAAGATTGTAAGTCTTTGAATCTTCCTATAGAATTCTCCTCCAAACCATCAAACCACGACAAAGCTTCCTCCTTGAGGGATGACGGAAACGATTTACACATTATGTTATCCCAAGTAGTCCATGCCGCCATATCCCTCTTATAAATCTTCAAATGCTGAGATGGATCTCCTGTTCCGTCGAAGATTGATGTGAAAGTTGGCATCGAGAATTTCCTTGATACATGATCAGTGGCGAAATGGTGTTTTCTTAGCCTCGGCGATTGCCTTCGCCAACTTGGTGTCCTTCGACGATCCTTTAAGGTTTTCCACCTGCTTACGTAATTGCCGTAGCTGCCCTCTCACCACATCATTTAGCCCATCTTTGTTCTCATTGTCGCCTGATCCTTCAGGGGCTTTCTTTTGGTTCTCAGACCTAACACTCCCTGAGTCTTTCTTCGTCGTTGTAACATACACATCCTTCTTTCTAGAATGAATGGTTGGTTGTGACTGTGACGGTCGACTCCTACTGCTGCTAGATAAAAAGAGTTTTTTGTTTTCCTCCATTATCTCGGTTACCTTGCAACATCATTTCCATCTGTAATTTCATTTGAAGCTGCATTTGTTCTTGATTCTGGGCGTTCATTTCTATGATCTTTTGCAGTATAGTATCCGTGGCACTGTTAGAACCCACATTTTCCCCTTGAAGAATGATCGGCCTTTCCAGAGTTTCGCCGACTGTTTTCTGAATTCCTGCTGCGATAGTACCCTGATCGCCGACAATATTCGTATCAAATCCTTTACCATGTCGCTGCGCAATACCATTTGTTTCTCCCATCGCTTCCAGCTCCTCTTGCTCTGTCACGTCCTCTACCTCCACTGTGTCCAGAACATTTGGCTGCTGGATGCGTGTCTGCTCCAATGCTTCGTCATTCACCGTAGAAGTACCCGCTCCCCCTGGCGGTGGCTTACCCGTTCCTTTACTTCTAGTAAAATGTTGAGCATCGCTCGCCAAGTTCAAGTCTTTCGCCGCTGGTTTCTGCTGATTACCCTTGCTTTTCGACGCCATTCGCCGAAAATCTGTGGGACAAGACAAATGCACTCCCAAGCAATATTATGTTGATACCACTGTTATAAAAAACCTATAAGTTAGTGGAGGTAGTTGGAAATCTTTTTAAAGTACAAACTGGTAGAAGACAAAAGAAATGGCAGCAGCACTGTACTATGTCAAACATGTGATCTAAGTTAGGTATGGAAGGACTATTGTGAAATATCTAGAGGTTCTTCAAGGCCTAAAAACATAATTTTTTTGAAAAACCAGTTCTCTATGAATCAAAATTTTTGTACGGCAACAAGTGTTTTAAATGGAATTGAAATGACTATGCTAACAAAACAACCCTAAAGGTAACTACTTTTGTGATAAAACACCAGCGATTATAACTCCTTATATTAAGCATATACAATGGTAACCTCTGATAAACGTGCTACTAATCCTTTTTAGCAAAGTTGGCCGAAATACAAGCCATGATTGCAGCTTCGGAACAAGCAATTACTATAAATAGAAATATTTCTGGAGAAGGACTCGCTGACAATAGCAAATCATTCTAAAAATGATCCTTTTCTTATATTGAAACTCATAACTTGTTAAAATAGCACTATTATATGAACATAACCAGCCAAACAACATCTTTACTACCAAAACAGACCATTTTTGCACAAAATCATGGTGGAACTTAAGCAAACAACATGAAAAACCAAGAAAAATCAAGTTCAAAACCTCTTCTAGCGCCAAAATGTAACAGTCAAAAATCCCATAGTAAGATCTTTGACTGTACACCCAA
>JAJJMA010328530.1:0-13143 GCA_023529015.1 Papaver nudicaule
TTCACGAACCGGTTCGTGAACCGCCGTCGGTCAGAATTAGGGTTTAACTAGATCCGTTGGAAGTTCTGGGCTGGGCCAGTACTTAGACGTGTTATTACGCCCTCAGCTATAATCAACTGGACTCTGCTGTAATTGCATAAAATACATCATGCAATTACACCCAATGATTTACCAAATCCTTAGATCTAGTTCATACACACACATGAATATCAAAGTAAAGCACACATGAGACATTTTTAACGTGTTCGGAGCTTATCTAACTTCCTACATCACGGATTTATTAGTAGAGATATTTGATAATCATACATAGGTTTTCTTGGTGTTCTTGAGGTGTTCTTGAGTAGGAGATGGTGGTGGAGAAGAAGATAGAGTAGAGAGAGAAAGGGAGTAGAGGCCCCCCCATCTCACATTAGGGTTGTTTCCCTTTTATGTGAGAGTTACACGGCGAAGTTACATGATTACCCTTATTGGGAATCCTATGCTAGAGTTATTCTATAGTGTTTCATCTCCTAGGGAAGGCTAAGCTACAATCGTCCTGATCTTGCGCCATGTGACGAATATACTCTAAAGTCTCATAATAACAGTCTGTTTCCACTCGCCGACAAGCATATCGGCGAGTGCTTATATCTTTCGGCGAGCTAGTCTACTTCTGGATAAGGATAGCTGACGCAGATCCCACTGAGTCAACAAGTCAACTCTGACAACCTGCCCATTCTGATATTCCCATAAATGCCCAACTACTGTACGGTCCTTTGCCGGTGACGTGTTCAGTCTTGCTAATTACACTCCGCCCTTCTATTCTTCGCTGGTGTAGCCTCGGCGACCCTATACGCTAACCTCTTCATACCTAATACTCGCCGTGGCCTTCTGTTGATGATTCTGTACTTCTCAGAGATAGTCTTCTTACGCAGCTTCACCTTTAGGATGCTTTTATTTGTAGAAGGCACTTTCTACACTCACATCTGCTCTAGAGTACTCCTTTAGATTCATCCTTTTCCTACATGTGATTTGCAAGCAATCCAATGCAATAGAAAGGGCATCGAATTTATCTCGTGTATCTTATAACCTTAGTACTGTGGGAACAAATACTAACATAACTCTTGGTTATGTAGACAAGAATACAAAATCTCAATCGCTATAACACTACTAAAGTAGCCGACTATTTCGAAAGATATAATAAGTAGAATAGAAGAATTTCCATAAAAGTCATAACTCCTACTAACCTTTGTCGATGAAGAATATTCGATGTCTTCTTTATAATCATTGTCTTCGTCTTCAAGGTCTCTACTACTTTGTCTATATCCCAATTCCGAAATCTAAACTCTAGTAGGCTAAATCAAGAATTGTTTTTTGACACCTAAAACTGACAACCAGCTTGACATACCAACGCTAGTGGGTTTGACCGGACAATGCCCTAACATAAATTGATAGAGGTTTCAAACCTCCAATCTTCTCATCAATGCTAAGAACAGTATTAAAGTCTCCAATAACCAACCATGGCTTATTGAGATTACTTAAATCAACAAGATCCTCCCATAATTCCCTTATATTTACTGTTATACAAGAAGCATGAATTCCTGTAATTAAAACACCCCCAACCTCCACTGTAATAGCTTGTTGTTTGGGAGCGAATAAATTCACACCCGAAACACGATTGATTGATTGATGATGATATATATATGATGTTTTACCCTCCACTTGATGAATAAGATGGGTAGGAACCTGCAAAACAAACAAAAAGGGCTCCGACGCCCAAGTAAGTAAGAGATTTAGATGCAGGAGTGTTTAGGGTTGGATGATCATCCCTTTTGGGGATTAGATCCCCTGTATTTATATAGACAAAATACTTGGCCGGAAGACATCTAGAAACTTCTAGAGTATTCTTTGGGCCTATTAGCGGGCTTTGGGCAATTTATATAGGGTACACACACTTGTCTAGTATTAGAAACTACTATAGGTTTACTAAGAGAAGAACTCCACATTATCCAAATATTTTCTTTCCTTAATTCATCATAATTATGTATAACTTCACTACTCATCCCTGGTAATCTTAATTTGCTCACAAAATCAATAGAATATCTTACTTTAGGTTCCGCAACAATAACTATTGAAGGACTAAATGAATTCACTAAACTCCTTAACTTGTCTTTGGCTTTAGATCTCCTCAAGCCTCTGACATTCCAAAATAGAGTTCTCATTTATTTTATTTTTGAGAGGCATTACTACCCCTCCCATTACCCAAATCATTACCAGAATTCTTCTTCTTAGCTGCCTGTGTTCTCGTGTTTATGATGTTCATCATAGGATCAGCTTTCTCAGTTTGATTTCCAGAAGTAGATGAAATCATTTCACTCATCTTCTCAACTCCTTTATCTTTCTCATTAGTTTCTTTTATAGCCTCATTTGTCACCTTCTTTGTTTCGGTATTACTATCTTAATTAGTACTAGCATCACATGGAGGAGCTATATGAACATTATTATTAACAGAAGGAGCACTAGCTACTGCTTTCAAAACATAACTCACCTCCAATGCAGGGAACTCTACCTGAGAATTAAAAACTTCTTCATCCATTTCCTTTAACAGTTCAAATCTACCAGATGAACCTTCTATAATTGAAGGAAGGATACCAGCTGTCACCATATTCCCCTCCTGCATAACTTCTTTATCTATGTTAACTGAATCAACAATATGTTCACTCACTCCATTATTTGGACTAATACAAAGATCAAAGGGTTCATTACTTTCCTTCATTAACTTATAGCTCTTCTTCTTTGGTCTATAGACCTGTTTTGTGACTACCTTTTCTTTACCATCTGATTGCTCTCTTCTCTTAATCCTGCAGTTATCTTCCATGTAACCAACCGTAGCAAAAAATTCACAAAATGCAGGAACCTTAGGCACAACCTTATCTTAAGCAAAGCCACCAAACTTATTTCAACCCAAATCTTCTCAGGAATAGGTTTGGTCATATCTATTTCCACAAGCACACTAGCATAAGAACCACTTTTCTTTTTAGTTGTTGTTTCATCAATCTTCACTGGTCTTCCCACTGATCTTTCAATAGACATAATGATCTTTTCTTTCCAATACTCTATAGCCAAACCAGGGAAATTAGCCTAAAAAAAATCTGTAGTCGATTTTTGATTTTCAGGGTTAAAGTTCTTTTCCCATTCTTTGACCTTTAAAATTTGAGATTCAATAGTCCAATATCCATTCCATACATGAATCTTATCAACATCATTATACAACTGAATAATAAAGAAACCTTACCAAGCAGAATAAATTGAACTTCACCCGTAAGCTTCCATTGTTTCTCCAACTCTACTTTAGCAGTTTCAATCTTCAACTTAACAAAGTCCAATCGTCCAATAAGACTATAAGACCATTCATAAATGTTGTCTTTTAAATCATCATCCAAAATCGGTACCCTCGGGTACCCATGAATATTGTTTTCATGAATATGATAATCTGAAGTCGAACCCATTTGTACCCTAAAAAATAATTTAGAGATAACCTAATGAAAATCCGACAGAAAATCTCAAAGTTTGTGATAGTATTAACCACTAATCATCAGAGAAAGCTTTGATTTCGTTAAAAATCTGAGTTAATTACTTGATCTGTGAGAAAATCGAAGTAAATCTGAAGAATTGAACGCGTTTCGAATGAGTTTGACTTTTGGTCAACAGAGACGGCCAAAGTCAAATTTCAAGAAAAATTGTTCGTATGAGTCTATTGTTTTGTTCCTAAAACTTGGGCATAATTGTTCTTACCACGTCAACATTTGACTCACAACTATTTGTTGACCGATTGGCTTGTGTGACCGCAACTACATAATTACCTACTTCGCAATTGATGTTCACGAAGCGATTTGACAACCAAGTTGCATTACGATTATTCATTTTTTTTTATTATTTATTTTTCCTGAAATTTGTCAAAAACTTTATTCCACAAGGTAATGGCGGTTTGTTGTACACCGTTGATGGCATCTAGTATACATAAAAATTGCGACCCTTAAACCCCAAACTTTGGTGTTAGTTGTGCCTTTGCGTGTCTTTTGAGATTGAAATTCAGATTTTTGTTGAGAATTCACATTCCAAAAAAAAAAAAAAATTGAACTGTGAAGAAAATTGAGAAGAGTTGGAAGATATTGAGGTGATGCGGAGAATGTATGAGTTAAAAAGGCCTAGAGATTGTAGAATGTGCGAGTTGAAGTGTGTTTTAAGATTGAGTATTTATAGGGGATGGAATTTCGATCATTTCGATCGTTGGACAATGCAATTTACTCCGCGAGATGAAGACAAAATCGACGATGCTGAAATTTCACCGCGCAATAAAATCTATATCGGGCGAGAGAAACTCTATCCCTCAATTGAGTTTTTGTCTCTCATATGTAACTATCTAATTAGCCAATTTGTCAAGTTTGCCATATGCATAGGAAGGGGCCTAAGCTTCCAAACAAAATGGCCAACCGAGCGACCAGTCGAAGAAGATCGAGGAGCAAACAAGGATATTCAGCTTCGCATTCAAAAGGTTAGTGAATCTAAATAACGCGATTCCATTATCTTTTACACTTGTGCTACAAAAGACAAAAACATAACTTAATTCTTGAGCTTTACGTTATGACTTGATCACTTGTGATCAATGTGTCTTAAGAGATAACTCCACGATATCGCTTGCGGTATTGCTGTTGTAGTTATGACATTCTATATTGATTAGATCTTTCTTTTCTTCTCCGTCTGTAAGTGATATAAGGGTCTTCCTAAAACGTACGAGTTGGATAATAACAGTTTATGATGTTGTCTTTGCAGTATTACAAGATTTAATTCATCATAGTATTGTGTCTCGACTTACCTAGCCTGACTCTGTCGGATTGATTAGCACGTATTCGTATGTGCTAATGTGATCGAGATCGTGACTCACACTTATGTTGTGTAGACTCGACAAACTGCTTTTTAGAATTCGAATGGTATATTTTTGTTTGGCTCTGATTTCTAGAGTTCGAAATCATGCATTTGATTTTCGACATATGAACATCTAAAATGCCATATCACTTTTAGATTTCGAAACCATGTTCCTGTTTTCTTATCTTATGGACTTTAGAGTTCGAAACCTCAATGTAGGTTTTGGTAAAACTGACTTTAATTCTGAAACCTTAATTTGGTTTTGTGTCCATGGGATATTGAGTCCGAAACTTAAATCTAACTTTTGACCATTAAGAAAACTTGAGTTTGAAACTATGTTTGCTAGCTAATAGTGACTTGAGAATCAAGACCAATGAGTCTTGCCCATGTAAGTTCTAAATGGTCCATAATAAAGACTCTGGGGTTTCCTAAAGGTTTATGTGAACCGGGAAATATAACTTGTGCGTCAAGGATAAAAAGGTGTGATGCTGAAACGTCTCATTACCGCATGGACTCTCAAGTTCGACGCCTAACATTTGATTACGAATATAACATGTGTTTCTTATTTTGAAACCTTAATTTGGTTTTGTTAAAATAAAATCTAAAGTTCTAAATCTAACTTTGATTTCACTATATATAATCTAGATTTGGAAACCTAAATTTGGTTTCAGTCATATATGAACTCTAGGATCCGAAACCTAACTTTGGTTTCTGCCAAACAGAATGTAGATTTTGAAACCTAAATACTGGTTATCTCAGATAGCGTATTTCGAATTTCAAATTCTATCATTTTGATTTGTGCTTCAACGAATTAATGAGTTTGTTATCTCAGTTTGAAGTTTGAATTTATTCATTTTCAATGTACAACTAAGTTGGTTTGAGTCATTGATAGAGCATTGGTATGTCAAGTTTGGTTGTCATAATTTAGTGTTCAAAACTCGTACACTTGAACATGTCTACTAATAGTCAGACTTCACAAGGTTATACCTTTAGGTAGACGATGGCTGATAAATCTGGAAGACTGATCAAGAACTGAAGACGAATGAGGAACAAATGATAATATCCTCCTTCAACAAAAAGGTTATTCCTTCTAGACACAGGTGATTCAAGTGGTTCTCTACTCTAAGCTGAACGATTGCTCTAATCGAAGCTTGTGACTGTTAGTATTTGACAGTGTCTATGAACTCTCTTTTCTTGAGTTCCATGACCAGAAATCATTTCTTAAATGGAGTCTTCTTCTACTACTCCATTAATGCTTTCCTCAAACCAATTCAATACAAGTTTTTAGGAGCTTTGTATTATGAATAGTAATTCATGGTGAATGGCTTTATGAAGTTCATCTTCATTTTCTGAATGCCTGCATTAATATTGATAAGAGTTTTTTAACTCGACTATATTGTGCATTCAGAGTGCTAGTGATTTTTCATAATGCAATAAAGACAGTTTCTAGTTTCGTATGGACTACAAATCAATCACCATGCAAAGAAATTGATTACCATTACTAGGTATCGATTTCCAATTCTAAGATTCGATTCCCTTAATTGGTAATCAATCTACTCAAGCCTAGATCGATTACCATACGGTGGTTTCGATCTCCATAAAGTTAGGAATGGATTTCTAATTTTAGAAATCAATCTCCTAATGGTAGTTGATCGAACACCAATGCCTGAAATCGATTTACATAATATGTGGTATGCATTGCACTCGTTTGTAATCAATCGACTCTTAGATTGTGTATCAATGGACTTTAAGAAGTGTATATATCTCCCTAACTAGGAATCAATACACTTAATTTACACAAGGAATCGATCCCTCTATATGAAATCGATCTCCTTGTCCACATTTCATTTCTTCCACTTGCAAATGGAATGTGAAGACTATTGAAAAAGCATGGGTACCGAAATACTACCAACTTTTCGTTTGGGCTCGTGAGTCTTATGGTAAGATATGGACGATCTCAAAAATCAATATCCAAATCTGATAACTGGAGTCGGATCACAAGTGATCGGTCCAATGAAAGACAAGTCTTGGCAAATCCCCTGGACGGATTATGGACCAACTCGACGGTTATGAATAACGTACTTCTTGTTTATGCTTTAATTATATAATCAGAAAATATAATGCAGAAAGTAAAGCACACAAGACACCAGAGATTTTTTTAACGAGGAAACTACGACCTGTAGAAAAACCTCTGGACCTCGTCCAGATTGAACACCGCACAATACAAACTGTCTACAAACACTAGCCTACTATAAGACTATGGTCTGAGATGTAGCAGAGACCAACTCTAGCCCTCCAAGCGAATTGGCTACTGTCGCACTCCTTACGTCTCTAGATCCCCCACAGATCGTCACACACTTGATTCCCCCAGCTGACGTCCTTTACAGGCCTAGAAGTTGATTTAACCGTTGTTAAAGGCTTGTGTCAATAATTCCGGCTTTGCAACCTTAATTATCAACTGTATGTTTGAACTGTCCTCTATCAGTTTGACATACACAAAGTGACTTCCTTCGGATTGCTCGGTCATACGGAAATCTACTTCCAATATTGGGCTTACACTGAAAACCTAGTAATCAATGCCAAACTTGTCTCTACCTCAATTGTAAAAAGAATCACTTAAGAAATTTATACAATTGGAGCTAACTGGGTCTTACAACACGTCGTGCAGCTTTGCGTTGCTTCCTTTAAACCCTGTAGTTGCGTATCAGTTCTTAAATGGCCTTATAGCAGAAGAGAAGGACCGTAGAATAGACAAGAACGTAATCATGCAACCAAGGTTACAGGTTAATCCGATTTCAACCACTAAGGTCTCAATCTCCTACCTGTGCTTCCCAACTCTCAAGAGAAGTCTTTATAGTCGTTAGGTAAATCCCACAGAGGAACTGCTACCTAATAGTGGATGACTATACCACAACAATCTTTCACCTAAGTGAAAAGAGTTTACGATCAATTCCACAAAGAAACTTCACGTATGCTTGATGCTTGTGGTTTTCGTTCTGAAACCCTCTATTTATAGCACTCAATAAGATAGGTTGCTTAGGAATAAAGCAACTAGTTACTTGTTCCACAAGTTTAGCAAGTGCCCGTGTAAAACAAACCCGTTACTTGACTTGCAAACAAAGAAACCTAGATTTATCTCAATTGGAAATCTTTATCATTTATCTGCCAAGTGTTTTGTTAGCTCAAAAACACTTCATGATTGATATCCAACAGACCAGAGATGATTTTTATCTTATTGACACATTGAGAATCGTTAGATGGACGACATAAGATATTTTCGTGATAACTAAGTCCAACTAAGAGATGAAGGAGTCGGAGTTTAACCCGTGTGAAATTCCAGAAGAATATCCACATGGACGGTTCGGGAACCGTCCTTCTGAATTCCGGCCAGATACATCGAATATGTGGATCATGTACATGTACGTGTTCAAATTGATGTTTTGGAACTCAGGAGTAAAATCTGGAGTCAATAAACCGGTTCGTGTACCGCCGTTGTTCAGAATTAGGGTTTAACTGGATCCGCTGGAAGTTTTGGGCTGGGCCAGTACTTAGACGTGTTATTACGTCCTCAGCTATAATCCACTGGACTCTTGCTCAAGAGTACTCCTTTAGATTCACCCATATCCTACAAGTGATTTGCATGCAAACCATTGCTATGGAAAGATGGTATCGAATCTATCTCACGCATCTTGTATATTTAGTATTCGTGGGAACAAATACTAACATAACACATGGTTATGTAGACAAGAATATGATCTCAATCGCTATTAGTATCTCTACTAAAGTAGCCGACTATTTCGAAAGATAGAATAAGTAGAATCAAGTGCATAGGCTTATGCAGGAGTCAAGAGACGTAGGAATCAAGCATTTAAGCATAATATTGTCCTTATGCATGCTAGAAAAAAAAATTTGAGCCTGGCAGTGAGTGCATTTACAATAGCTAAAGGAAGATAGAGTAGAGACTATTGGACATGAAAAACTAAAACTTTGTGATCCAATTCAGTTGTTTACTTTTTAGTAGCTTTCAGACTTAAGAAAGTAGGTTGTATCAAATTTGTATCTTATAAAAAAACTAATCCAAATGCTTCCGAATGATACCGGAGGTTTTGAAAATCTAAAAACTTTGGGCCATTTTCCCATAAATAAATATAAGGAGTATAAACTAAATAAGTAAAACATCTGAGGATTTGATAATAAATAGGTTAGATATAATAAATATATGTTAGATAAAGTAGATCTATAAAAACCAAATCTGAAATACGAAAGTCGAGGAAACAAGATGAACTGCTCACATGTGCGAGTTCATTCTATGAGTTATGAGGATGAGTGTGTGATACCACAACTCTAATGTTGAATCCCAATCCCAGGGGTAAGTTGGTGTAGTGGTCACATGTGATGTTGATGTTGATATAATCCCTACCAGAACTCTGACATTATCAATTGTCGAAGAATACTTTTTTTTTTTTTAATGTGAAAGGTTAGACCGAAACCCACTACCTACAAGCCCAAGTGTAGCTAGGCAAATAAATAAAGAAAAATCCCCCCACCCCGATGCAGAAGAGTTTCAAACAAAAACAAAAAAAATGGAAGATAGAGTAGAGACTATTGGACATGAAAAACAAAAACTTAGTGATCCAATTCAGTTGTTTACTTCTTAGTAGCTTTCGGTCTTACGAAAGTAGGTTGTATCAAATTTGTATCTTATAACAAAAACTAATCCAAATACTTCCGAATGACACCGAAGGTTTTGAAAATCTAAAAAATTTGGACCATTTTCCCATAAATAAATATAAGGAGTGTAAAATAAATAAGTAAGACATCTGGGGATTTGATAATAAATAGGTTAGATATAATAAAAATATGTTAGATAAAGTAGATAAAACCAAATCTGAAATACGAAAGTCGAGGAAACAAGATGAACTGCTCACATGTGCGATTTCATTCTATGAGTTATGAGGATGAGCGTGTGATACCACGACTCTAATGTTGAATCCCATAATCCCAGGGGTAAGTTGGTGTAGTGTTCACATGTGATGTTGATGTTGATATAATCCCTACCAGAACTCTGACACTATCGATTGCCGAATTTTTTTTTTTTTTTTTTTGAATATGAAAGGTTATATTAAAGGCTAGACCGAAACCCACTACCTACAAGCCCAGGTTGCTAGGCAAAGAAATAAAGAAAAATCCCCCCACCCCAACGCAGACGAGTTTCGAACTCAGGTCGCTGATATCTGCACTTCCGAAGAATACTGTTGGTGGAGTAATCAGCTTCATATTGAGGAGACACTCAAAGACGGACACAGAAGCTTGGAAAGTTGTGGAATTATACTAATATCGTTCTTATGTGCGCTACAATACACAAACAACTAAAACATTTTGTTAGAAAGGAAAAGGTCTTGGTTGAAGGATATAAAAAAAAAGGTACGGACAATTATAAATTTTCATCATCATTTCGCCTAGAAGAAAATCTGTGAGATTTTAGGGGTATAACGAAAAGGTGTGAGGAACTATCAATCTTCTTCATCATTATTTGTTTCATTCTAACTGTAGTTTTTATTTGCAATGGCTAATATTAACGTTGAAATAATATATGCCAAAACTCTAATTTTCTCTCTTACTATATTATGTAAGATAATTATATTAGTGTTGAAACAATCCTTGCCAGTATGATGATATTGAAAAGACGAGGGTACCGAGTACACCACCAATCTTTTATTTTAGTCCACCTATAAGTCAAACCTTGAACGGTTCATGTAATCAAGAACTCAAGAACAACATCTCTTTCGTCACTTATTGATTCACACAAGGGATTCAATACAAGATCTGAAAGGCAATGTCAACAACCAAGTACGATACTTTGATTATAAATGACAAGTCAAATATAATGCGGAAATAAAGTAAAGTACACACAAGAATTTTGTTAACGAGGAAATTACAAACTCGTAGAAAAACCCCGGAACCTAATCCAGTTTGAGTACTCTTAAGAATTAAGCCGACAACACACCTACTCTCAGACTTCGGACTAGCTGGTGCAGACAATATGACCCTAATACGACTATTAGTCACAAAGATTTCCCCTCAGTATTCATACGCCTCCAACCACAACAAGGGTGGTCACGCACATGTACTCCCTTACGCAAACAGACATCCTTTACTATCTTACGCAAGAGTTGCCTCACAGCCCATCGCGAGGTCTATCCCTACCCGACCTCCAATCAGACGATTACAACCTTATGGGCAACAACCAAATAGCAGCGGATCAAATCGCTAGATGATATCCTTGGTAACTAACATATATTTTACTGAAGTTGTTTTACACCAAGAGCATGGATATTTAAGTTTACTTGGTAATAAACCCCTCGGGATATCGATCATGGTTTCAAAACCAAAACTCTCAAAAGAGCAACCTTGTCGTCCTAGTTGGAATCAAGCAATCAGCTGGAGCAAGAACAATATGATATGACCGTGCAGAACAGTGTACCTGCAAGAAATAAATTCAATAACAACAATCATGATTCCACTCAACATCTATAGTTTAGGCACACAAACCGAAACCGAAATCCAGGTTAATAGATAAAGAGTATGTTCTAATCACAACGATCTTGAGTGGCCTTATTGCAGAAAAGAAGAACCATAGAATAAACAAGATCGCAAGGTTTGATAGACGTGATAGAAAAGAACACAAGTACAATACAAAGAAGACTAGTAATATAACACCCCGTCCCTCCACCGATACTGTCCCCCACTTAACCATTGCGGTCATCCGACAATGTGGGGTTTTCAACGGGCACCACTGCGGTCATCCGGCAGCAACTTCCCAGGAGGTCACCCATCTCTGGACTACTCCCGCCCGAGCACGCTTAACTGCAGAGTTTTTTCCAACTGCTGAGTTAATTATGCTTGAAAAGGCCTCGGTGTTATGAAAGGAAAAATTAATACCTATATTCCATTCGGCGAACCCTACCTACCGAATCGGGGTATTACAATACCACCACCTTTAAATTGGAGCCGCCCCCGGCTCCGAATTATATTTTTCAAGCCCAGATCTCTGACGTTCCCTGCCCCTCATGAGACGAGCTACCTGGCACACAACCCATCCAGCGTACTCTCCCACCCTCGACAGGTGAACCGTCGTCGGCTCTGATACCATCTGTCACAACCCTAAAAATTCGGACTTCTATTAGGTCGGATTTGACCCGATGGGTCGTGTCCAACCCAATTAGCAAGTCCGGATCTTTAGGACATGACTATGTAACAAGTAAATTTTCCTTTAAGTTTAAAACAAAAACAATAGAGACAATAAAGGAATTATATAAAATAATAATTAATTAGATCCAAAGTAAAATTTGCAACTAATGCTGTCTCAAAATGAAGCATGAACAATTATTTTAAAGATGCTAAAATAAAACAATGTCTCGTAATAGAATTCAATTTAAAAAGCAAATTAAATCTGAAGTCATAAAATACCCCAAGATTCCTGTGATAATTTATAAGTAGTGTTCTTCAAATTTGAAAATGAGGGGATACCGAGATATACCACTAACTTTTGAATTCGTGAACCTAGATTATGGTTGTTTGAACGATCTCACAAATCAATATTCAAACAACAACCTGAGTGTAGTTCAGAGAACCGAACCCTAACAAGAATGTAGTTCTCGTAGATCTCAATAGAGATGGATTCACTCAAAGGTTATGAATCAACAAACGCAATTACTTTAATTATATAGAATAGAGACAATATAATGCGGAAGGGAAAAGTAATGCAAGACACCATAATTTTGTTGACGAGGAAACTGCAAACCAGCAGAAAAACCCCGGGACCTCGTTCAGATGTGAACACCCTTAGTATTAACCGAATACAGACGCTAGCCTACTCTCAGACTTCAGACTGGAATGTATCGAGACTGAATTAACGCTACAAGTAATTCAGCTACCAATGTGCTCCTACGTCTCTTGGCTCCCGCAAAAACCTACGTACTTGATTCCCCTACCTGACGTCCTTTACAAGCCTAGGAGTTGCTCCACTTCCCTTCGTGAAGGCTAGCGCTACCCTGCCTCTATCAGGACGCCTAAAAGTATCCAAGTAATTAAACAAGAATACGATTGTGATTTCCTTTAGACTTGAAGTCAAGGTTAATGGAAATCTGATTTACTGAATAGGGCTTATTGATCTAGCCTAAACAACTTTACCTCATAACGCTTGACGAACTTAGTATTAAACCTAGTTCGTGAATTTGC
>JAJJMA010328532.1:0-10327 GCA_023529015.1 Papaver nudicaule
AAGAATTTTGGATTAGAATCTTAACTCATTCTTGACAGAAGTTTATACTAGCTTCAATTGGACTTACCAGACACAGTATCCTTTCCAAAGACGTGGAGTCATAAAAAGACAATGGTGCATGGATACGAGATTTAAATAGCTCAGAAAATTGATTCGATGACTGGAGAACCCAAAGGACAAAGCAACTGTCAAAAAATTCTAACAAGTAAACCTTCTATTGTGCTACATCCTATAGCTTGGTACAATGACGATCAGTCATAATTTGGTTACATGCGGGGTCGAAACGTTGTCAGGCAGCCAAGCGTTTGTATCATTTGGACACCCACAAACACGATGTGAGCAAAATTTGCTAAAAAGAAGAAAATCAAACCTTTGTTCTGATTCAGATACCGTATGTAAGGTTTCAGACAGTTTTCAACCTTAATATACTGGGACAACAAATTGCTTCATTAGTTTCTCCTGCTGACTTATCCTAATGTCTTTTGACAGGGTTTACATAATAAGGCATTAGTTAATGTTACCTCTATGACAACATGCTGACAGAATGAACAAAGACCATGTTGATACTTGATAGGTAATTAAAAACAATCATCCGATAACAGTGAACACTTGCTAAGCTAAGGTAGGAAAGTAAACACCAGCCAAATAGATCTACCAGTCTAGTAGTTTAAAGACAAAAGTTAGTCTACGCCTTAGCAGACAAGGTTTACATAATGCTCAGAACAGTTAGTTTTCTTAAATTCATTCAAGAGCCGTCATGACATGAGCACTGTCTAACTGGCCTTCGAAGTAAACGCCAGATGATATATCGAGCTTGGAAAATAAGGACACCAAATCTTAGTAATATCTACGCAGTGCCCTTTGGTTCTTCCCTAATTCTTTCAAGGACACCAAGGAGTTCTTGTGAGGATATACTTGAAAAATCTGTTCTTGAAGTTTCACTAGGCTATTCGTGGTTGAAGCTTTGGTGTCGTAAATGTTGAGATCACAATGAGAGTAAGTTAAAACACCGCCGGTTTTGGTAACACCAAAGAATTTGTTTTTGCCAATCCTAAATTCTTTACTCCAAACCATTGATTGATGTTCCTCTCCGTGCTCCTTCACAGTAATCTTCTTTTTTAGTAGCCATATGTCATAACCTTCTTCAAATCGATAAACAGCGAAAAACAAAGACCCATTCAAAACCCCTAGGCTGTTGTAATTCCATATGCCGTCTGGTGGCAAAGGAGGTGGTGCAAGATGTTCGCAAAACTCTTCCTTAGCCAAATCGAAGGTCACCACCATTTCCATACGATCGCCAATCCAGTAAAGAGCCCCATTCGCAAAGAAACCGGGCTGACCGAAAAATGTTTTGGATGCAGACTTGAAGACTCCAAGGTTTCTCCATCCCCTCCCACTGCCTAAAGTGTATATGTGAACTTGCGTAAACCCATTTCTCAATATTAGCATCCTTACAACTTTGTACTCATCGGTTGAAGAAACGTAACCAAATCCGCTCGTCCAAACAGCATACTGTTCAGCAACACAACAATCTGTCTTGATTTCTGGAAGCTCAGCATATTCATTTGTGATGGGGTTAGAAATACAATAAAGTAAATCACTATGAGCTGCAAATGGTGGTTTTAGAGAAAGACATATCAGCCCATTACATGAACCAAGAATGATAGGATTCTTCAATGGACAGGTTACATTAATCCTTGTAACTCTCTGAATGGGTTGTGTGGTAGACTCATTAAATTCAAAATAGTGAAATTTTGGGTCATCATTCCAAATATCAGTAACAGCAATGAAACCAAGGTTACCAGAATCTGCAGCATAAGGATGATTGAAACGGTGTAAGTGCATCTTAAGGAATGATGGATGACGAACAACACTTCTCCATGATTTGCAAACTGATTTGCAATCCAAAACCGATTCAGCTGGTACTCGGGATAATATGTCCAGTGCAATCTCTAAAGGAAGAAACTTGAAATAATCCATTAACACCCCTTTTAATCTTGAACGGAGAGAAACAGAACTTACTGTTAGGGTTTTGAATTGGAAAACTGGGGGTTTCTATGTGGAAGGGAAAGAGAAAATGAAAAAGAGAGCTTTATTCAGCTGTTAAATCCTCTGGTGTGATGGAGGTGTAAGGAAAATAAAGATGGAGGAAAATATGTAAATGAATGAGCTGGTGACGGTAACCATTCTGTTACATACTGCCTCTTTCAAAAATGAGCTGCTGGTGTATGTTAATTGGCAACATAGAGACTGTCAATTGCCGATTTTACAATACAAGTAGAATAAAAGAGCGAATAGTTTGCAATAGAACACGTTAATCTTATCGTTTCAGAGTAAGAATTTTTCAACGTTTACCTCTTAGGATTTTCTGGCTTAGGTGTTGTTTCTTCCTCTTGTTTTTTCTCTTACTAGTATTCTCTAGTATTCTGTTCTATGTTCTCTACAAGCACCTTGGTTGGTACCCTATTTATAGAGTAGAGCTACTTTCTATATACTAGTCTTGCTAGGAAAAGGAAACTCCCCTATGTTTGTAACCTTCTAAATATAGGACTCCTAAGTTCTCCTTATAGGATCAGGAAACTACTTCTAAAACTACTAGGAGAAGAATTCTTTAGGTTGATGAGCCTATACCCAAAAACGGATCATGGGTGGAAATAGGATATGTTTAATAAATATCACGTCCGTGCAAATGGCACCATAACTAATGTATGCAGTACGAACTTTTGTTAAAAAGGTGGATTCATATTTATAGGTCTCTACCTTTCCTGAACTTTAACAGGAACAAGTCAGGTTCATAAAAAGTTTAGACATGGTATTACTTTTAATGATGATTCTGATAGTCAGAAGTTTACCGTGGATAGGGACAATAATGCATATAAAGAACAGCCATATGACATGTCAATAAAAGAAATACAACTCTAGAATCGGTCAGAATGACCTCTTAAGGCTTATAAATAGTTCATTGGTCGTTCAATTGCAAGTCCCTCAGGGAATTGACAATGTGAGCTTAGGAAGGATGCAGATACTCTGACAAATAGGCCAGGTAATGACAATATTTTATCAATCGTTAAATTTGTTGCTACATCTTGCCATGCTGTTTAATCTTTTTTTTTTTTTTTTTTTTGATCGGTCAAAAGGAGAAATTCATTGAAAAAGAGGTACTTAAGGGGGTACCTCAACCCAATAAAAACAACCGAACAAAAAAAAGGAAACCGAGAGGAGATTCGGTCACCCAAGAAAAAAAACAAACAAAAAGCTTACACTTACAAGGCTTTTTAAGAAGTACAAGAGAAAAATGAGTCCCATAAACAAACAACCGTGTTAGCCGTCAAGCCAAGCATCTTAGTGTTAGCTTCCGCTTAAGTTGAATTTACATGATGCAATAGCTTAGAAGAAACTATTCTTCAAATTTCTTCACAGCTCTAGCCTCTAGGAGTTTATTAAGCGAATACTACCTCCAAAACTCACATCGAATTGCCAGACTGTTACTTAGGTACATACACAGGTATCAAGTTAAGAATATTTCAAACTGCGAAACTGAAATATATCTAGAGTAATCAATGACTTGGTGATATCTGTATGCCTATAGCGCTGAATGACTAAGGTAAAGGTCACTTCATGAAGTAAGATCACAATCTCCCATTGAAATAGAGTCAAGTCACCAACAACAAGCAGAGTTAAGAAAGCATAGAGATTACTCGATATAAGAAACTCTCATAAAGTTATATAGATGATACAAAGATATACTACTCAATAAGACGATGACAACATCATAGAGATTCTCACACAAATGTTCCTTCATCCCAATTTCACAATGAAACTTAACGAAAATTACCTGACCGATATGTACGTATGCACAGATCTCATCCTCCTATAACTGAAGGCTTATCATGGTTTTCCGCGTCTTCAATTCCAATCGACTCCATTATCTTGATATCTTCCTCCCCTAATTCTTTTAGCGAAACTAAGGTGCTCTTGTGAGGAATAACATTCCTAACCTTTTCCTTAAAACCCACAAGCCTTTTCCAGGTTGAAGCTTTTGTGTCATAAAAGTCGAGATAGTTATCATTGTAAGTTAAAACACCGCCAGTCTTTGTAACAGCAAATACTTCGCTTTGGTGAACTCTAAACTCTTTAGTCCAACCCAGTGACTGATGTTCCTCGAGCTGCCCTTTCATGTCATGATTGTTGTTATTCTTCTTTAATCGCCATACATCACAACATTCAGCTTCTTCTTCGACATCTAGATAAATACGAATGAACAAAACCCCATCCAAAACCCCTATTCTAACAAAGGGCCAGGAAATATCTGTCGGGAAAGGAGGTGGTGAAAGACGTTCACAAAACTTTTCCTCAGCCAAATCAAAGGTAACGACCATACTTGTAATAGTGTCCAGCCAATAGAGAACTCCATTGGCAAAGGTAGCTTGTTCATAAATTGGTGCGGTGGTAAATTCAGAGTTGAAGTTTCCTAGGTTTCTCCACCCATTCCCACTGCCTAAAGTGTACACATGAACACGGACTTGTAGTAACCCTTCCTCCCTCCACAGATGTATTCCTACAACTTTATACTCATTAGTCGATGAAACATGACCGAATCCGCTTGTCCAGAAAACATCTAGAGGATGACAATCTGTCTTGATTTCAATTTTTGGAAGCACAACATATTCTCTGGTTATTGGGTTACAGATACAAACAGGATGTGTTTCCATATGAAAGCCTTTAGTAAGACAGATCAAACCATGAATTGAACCAGCAAAATCAAAATACCTGAATGGTTGGGCAAAATTAATTCTTCGAATCGTGTGAAGGGGTTTTGTAGACTCAAGATTCTCATTATATTCAAAATACTGGATTTTGGCATTCTCAACATCCAACTCATCGTAACTAAGAGCAAGAAAACCCAACTTACCAGAAGTTTCATCGGCACAAGGATGATTGAGATGGTGAAAGTGCATCCTGGAGAACAATGGATGATGAGAAACAAGATCTCTCCAAGCTGTGCATACCAACTTGCAATCGAGAACAGATTCAGTTGGAACTCGAGTTAATATATCTAGTGTCATCTCTTCTGGAAGATTCTTGAAATACTCCATTAAATCCCCCTGAAAAGGAGAGAAAGACAGGAAATTTTTCTTTAGGGTTTGAGAAATGGGGATTTAGTTTGGTGTCTGCCAAAGAAGAGTAAAGTTGGAAATGAAAATCCGTCCTTATTAATGCGAAAAAAGAAAGACTTTAAAACATGCCACGCGGATACAGAATTTAGTGCTCAGTAACTTTACCAGTGAACACTACAGTGACCTTACTCACTATGGTTTTTAGCAAGAAACTTTGTTGACATCGGGTACAGATTTAGAGCTTTCAGAGCTTATTCTTCAAAGATGAGAGCAGGAGTAGGAGGTTTGACTTCAAATGGTGGCTACTGGAGTTTTGAGTGGATCGTAATGAGTGCCTTAACGAAGAATAACTATGTTAAAGTATACTCTGTGAAAGTGAGAAAAATCTGACAGCAGTTTCAAAACTTTGCTAAAACATTAACAATACAAGTTCTGAATGTACAATGTCGCAAAGGTGTTCAATGGAGAAAAGCTGTGCTTTTAATTAAAATTTTAAATAGAGAAAAGCTGTTAACGCAGTTTATCTTCTTTATATGCATCGGACAGGAACGCAAAACAGTTGAATAACACAGGCCAGATTTAACTGCAGACAAATCCATCATGCCTAGTTGACTGCAAAGCGGACTAATACCAGGCTCCTCAAGCAGACCAAATTCAGCAACTCAAAGTAGGCATGGTATAGATCTAGCAGCTGCGCTGGAAACTTACTGAAACCACAGCAAACTGAAACAAGAAAATCATCAAGAAAAACTCAACATGGAAAACTTTGCAATGTACCACCCAATAACGCTATGGCAGTATCCTAAAAGGGTGCAAACAAGGCACTGTTAACATCTAGCAGAACAAGTATGTGAGGAGAAGCAACATCACCTTGGATTGACTGGTAAGCGGAAATTCTCACACTACTACATTGTCATAGAAGTTCTGATCCGCCAAGACACTCAGCATGCCACCAATCCAGTGCAAACTCAAGTGGCACTTGCCAAGCCAAAACACAGCAACGGTACTAACTTAACTCGGTAATGCAATTACCAGAATGCATAACACGTGTCAGTCGCCTTGTTTGCTCAACCTTGATATCCACCATCAATTGCTTGCCTCTGCATAATGAAATGTGAAAGGAGTTAGCTAACACTAACCTGTACTGCAGAATACATACTATTTTGACCTCAAAGAGACATCCGATGTTAAAGTATTTTTACTAGTACTAATATGGAACAGTAAATTCACCTGCAAGCAGTATTCCAACAATAATTGCAGATCAATAACAGAAAGTTGTCCCGTTGGACAAAGTCATCTTCAATAAATCCCACCAATTGTACAGCTGCAACTGCACAGTATGTTGCACCACCTGCAGCATCACTAAACCAGTTTGGGTGCTAAGTGTCAAAAGAGATGAAATAGCTTAAAAATTGAACTCGAAACAGAAGAGAGACACAACAAATATTGGATCAAATTGACGAAAGCCTGGCTGCTGCACAAATTTGTAATATCTACCTATCATGAGAATTTAATCCAGAAACCAACCAGAAAACCCCACCACATGACTGCACAATAAACCTCGGTATTAAGTAATATGCACTGGATGGCAGTACTGCAATAGAGACTTGTTAAAAGTAGCACAGTTTCAAAAGAAAATCACCATTTACAGAAACCTGACAACCAACTATATATTTTTTGACTGCACATAAAACCTCGGTAGTATGTAATATGCACTGGATGGAAGTACTGCAACAGAAATTTGTTTAAAGTAGCACAGACAGACCCACATTTCACAAGAAAATCACCATAGACACAAACTTGACAAGTCCTACATATTCTTTGGCTCCAATTATTCAGCAAAGAAGATATGGCAGCTAAAACATAACATGACTCCCCTCATGTAACAAAAATAGAAAAGAAAACCAAAACAATCGGACAATTGATACTCGTCATAGATCAAGTACATTCCTTACCAGCACAATATACCAATCGGAGGTCCTTCAATGAAAACAGTATGAAGTGGCATAAAACTGCAGATACGAAAAAATGAAATTACAGGCTACCACCAATCTACAGATATGGAATTCAAGTACATAAAATTCTAGTCCAGGAATCAATACTATACCAACCATTAGGTTGTTGAAGATGTTTCATCGTAATTAACATAGCTTCTGTATCCACACTTTCAGAGTCATAGCCAACCATCTTCAAAATCTCACACGCACTATACGTATCAGCCAAATGACTACCATTATGACTCAGATCCTGCTCACATACAATATCACCACGTGTACATTAACATGAATCAGTTCTGTACCATATCAATCCACGCCAAAGTAACAAAAGTAAAGAGTACACAACAATTATACAACCCCCTACACAATCAACATGTTCCATGAATTTCTTTAAGCCTAACCAATCTGTAGGCATATAATTCTAAGCTGCACATACCTGGTATCATTTGCTGGAAGCTGCGACGTCCTACTACATTGAAGAGCATTTAAGGGCTTAAATTCCACTCCCCACCATTAGCCACGCATTGACTAACTTCCTTTCGAATTAAATTTTGAATCTGTCCTTGTTCGTGGGTAAAAGTTTGTGTACTTCAGGAAACATTAAAATTATGAATGTTGAAAGCTACAAATTTAAGCATACTGACTTAAAGATAGGTACACACTTACAAAAAGAACCAAGAACGTTCTTATTTCCCGCTACTACGCACTAAACCATGCCGTTCTTGCTCCTAATTGACATTGTTTCACGAAATTTGACATACCATTATTATGACAGTTTTTAAAAGCCTGAAATTAGTGGAAGAATGAAATTTGTAAGAATGAATATCAGGTCAGCGCAAAAGGCACCATGACTAATGTAATGCAGTACAAACTTCTTTTAAAAAGGTGGATTCATATTTGGAAGTCCGTACCTTTTCTGAACTTTAACAGAGATTAATTCTTAAAAGAAGCAGACATGATGTCAGGTTCATAAATTTTTTTATACATGGTCTATTGGTCTTCCTTTTTATTGATGTTGTGCTATTCAGAAGTTTAATGTGGATAGGGACGAAAGTGCATATAAAAGAACAGCTGTATGACATGTTAATATATGGATGTATCAAGTGTGATGTTCAGGAAATACAACTGTAGAAATTGGCCGGACTGATCTTAAGGCTTAGAAAACTGTTCACCGGCTGTTCAATGCAAGTCCCTGAAGGAGTTGACATTGAGAAAGTACGGAGGACGTAGATACTCCTACAGCTAGGCCAGGAATGACAGCATTTTACTAATCTAAACATTAGCTGCTGCATCAGGCCATGTTGGTTAATCAAAAGACCAATTTATATGAATCCAGAATTAAGGAAAGCGTATAAGATGGCAATTGCTAAAACTCCAAAACGTATTCACAACTCTAGGAGTTTATTGAGCGAATACTACCTCCAAAACACCCATCGAATGGCAGACTGTTACATAGGCACAAACACAGATATCATGTAAAGCAAGCAAACGGGTTTAAGTGAGACATACTTGACATTACATAATTCAATGAATATTTGGAGAAATTAATGAGGTCAACTAAGCAAGTATTTTTGGGAGACAGTGCGAATGCAACTGAGCTACAGTGACTAATGAGGCAAATAGGAATTTAACTGAACAAAAGTTAACCAATTGGGGAATTCATACAACTACAAAAGTAGGGATGAAGTGCGTATCGTACCTTTACTCATCACAGGGAACACTGGCTACTTTCTATTATTTGTAAAGTTTTATGGATGAATGATGAATGAAGTCATACATTGATGCAGTTCACTATTCTAACTCCCGTTTTCTATCAGCTCTCGTTTCCGGAATAGTGCCTGCATATACTTATTCAACTCCCATGCATCAACGAAATAAGTCACTAAAAAAGTGCAGAGCTAACATATCAATAATTAATAGCTCAAAATAGAAAGCAAAAATCACTCCCATAAAGTTGCAAAGATGATACAAAGACAGAATGACAGTAGTCTACATATATCACTCACTAAGACAATGTCAGCAGCATTCAAGTGCACACAAATGCTACTTGTTTTCTAGTTTCTGAATTTTAAGTTCAAAGAAGACAAACTAACCAGTTTATAAGTAGACATCCAGGCTCCCATCCTCCTACAGCTGGTTGGAAAGGCTGAGCAAGGCTTTGCGTCACCTCAATTTCGACTGACTCCATTATCCCCGTATCTTCTTGGGTTCTTCCCCTAATTCTTTCAACGACACCAAGGTGTTCTTGTGAGGGAATACTTCACGAATACATTCCTGAAAATCCACGAGTGTTTTCAAGGTTAAAGTTCTGGGGTCGTAGGTGTGGAGATTACAATTGGTGTGAGTTAAAACACCACCAGTCTTCGTAATGGCAAATAATTTGTTTTCCCAAATCCTACACTCTTTAATCCAAACCATCAGTTGATGCTCCTCCCTTTGCTCTTTCATGCCAGCATTGTCATTCTTCTTTCTAAATAGCCATATGTCATAATATCCCCCTTCTTCGCCACCTAGACGGACAGCAAAATACAAAAACCCATTCACAACCCCTAATTCATTATTAAGCGAATCGGTCTCTGGTTCCAAAGGAGGTGCTGAAATATGTTCACGAAACACTTCCTCGGCGAAATCAAAAGTGACAATCATTTCCAAATTACTGCTCATCCAATAAAGTGCTTCATTCGCAAAGAAACCCGTATGTACCAAATCATCTCCGAACACATCCCCAAGGTTTCTCCATCCATTGCCACTCCCTAGTGTGTACACATAAACTTCTACAAGCTCGGCGTTCAACATAATTCTAACAACTTTATACTCATTTGTGGAAGACACATAACCAAACCAGCTCGTCCAGGAAGTAAACTGATAATCCATCTTCATTCGAGGAAGCATAATGTATTCATTGGTAAGGGGGTTACAAATACAATAAAGCAAAACATTTTGTGATACAGCATTCCCTTGGTCTCGAGTAAGACATATCACACGAACCAAGAAAGCTAACATGGTTAAACGGAAGGGTGAAATTAATCCTTGTAACTTTCTGAATCGGTAGTGTACTTGTTGGAATTCTAGAACGATTCGAAATCCTACTAGTTTCAGCAATCCTATGATTATTCTCATTATATTCAAAGTAATGAAATTTTTCATGGTTATTCCCAATTCTAGTTTTAACAAGAAAACCCAACTTACCAGAATCGGAATCAGGATTTGCGA
>JAJJMA010328534.1:1733-14897 GCA_023529015.1 Papaver nudicaule
GTGGATTTTGCACACATGAGCCCTCCCAAACGGATTGCACATCCAACAAAAATATCAATACAATTTCAGGATTTTAGGAAATTTTGAATTTTCCAATTTGTGTTGTTTTTGCTTTCTTCTTTACCACCAATGTATGAATCCTATTCAACAACATCATCCTCGGGAAGGTCCCCAAAGGGTACAACCTACAAAGAAGATTGAAAACATTAGTCAACTAAATTGGAAAACTAACAACAATCGGTAGCTCGATGAAAAAGACAATCTGCCGAGTAGTACAGGAAAGAATTACTCGGTAGCTAATTAAGCCACCGAATATAGATGAGGTTTGGCCAATATTCTGTACCAAAAACAAATATGAATCGGTAACCATTTGATCCACCGAGTATACAATCGGTAGCTTAGTAGTCTACCGGGTGTACATTCGGTAGCTTAGAAGTGATTTCGAGCTACCGAATGGTTACTTTATTGTGCATGTACGGATGGTGGTTGGGATATTCGGTGGCTCCATTAATGGCCTGGATCTACCGAATATTCTAACTGCAACATTCAAAGCATGCAAACTTTGATTTTTCATACGTCAATCAACCATTACAAGCTAATGGGTTTCAAATTAGAGAGCTACCTGATCATTTGGAGTCGAGTTCACTTCCTTTCCCTTCTTTGATTCTTGATTTTCTTCCAAACACTCTTGTTCATGGCTTTTCTCTAGAATGGTAGAGTTCCAACAATCCATGGCTTCTTTAACGTAAGAGGAATTCGTAGCATGATCATCTTCAAGAGAAGAAGATTCACCCCGCTCAATCTCACTCAAAACAACCATCTCAACTTCTAAAAAAAAAACTTCTTCTTCTTTTTCTTCTTCTTCTTCTAACTCCCTCTCAAATGAATTTTTTTTTTGAAAAGAACTAAAGTAATCGGTGGCTAAGTAGCTAAATTAGTAATTAGGTTAGCTTAATCGGTAACTAATTTTGAGTTAATCGGTAGCTTAATATGTGGGGGGTATTTTAGACACTGAGATAAGGGATAGCCTCATTACTCCAGGGTGATTGAGTTTTGAAAAAATTTTGAAATCTGCCCGGATTCTTTTGGATATGCCCTGATGACGTGAGGATAATTTGGGTGTTTGTTTTTGTTTAGTTTAGAGTTTTCTTGATTTTCTGATTATTTTTTTGGGTGTTATTGACGCATTATTATTCTTTTGGGGACTTTGAAAATAGTGGCATGCTTTGTGCATTTGACGTGCATAGTGCTTTAGTGACGATGATAATCGCGCTTTATTCGTTTCGAACAAAATTAGCACTGCTACTAGTCACTCACAAGTTGCATAATGGATTGCCGGGTTTCATATGTGTTTATTGCATCACTGCCACTGGTGAGGTTTGTGAGTGATGAAGAAGTAATCTCACTAGCCAGTAATCTTGACAAAGTGAGAGGGAGATCGGAAAGTTCTGGGACACTTCGTCAGTCACATCATACAAAACAGAACTAGAGATTGAAATGGGTAGTACCCCTCTCGAAAGTAATTTGTTCGATAGAGAAGTTCTGTTAATTTGTACGGACGTCCCATAAAGATAAAGGTTGTGTTTTCAATTTTTACACATCATATAATTATCCTCAGGTCATTCGGGCGGATCCAAAAGAATTGGGGCAGATTTAGGTTATTCGACTATCCAGTTTGACGTGTTAAGGGGTGGCTAAATGGGTGGGCGAAAAACCAGTTATACCCTTTCCCAAACATGTAAAATGTTTGGACTACCCTTGAGAGATTATATTAACCTAAAACTACCGAATGATTTCATTCTCCTCCTCCCCTTCCTCACCTCTTCTCCTACCCTTCCCCTCCTCCACCACCCAATTCTGCCTCTATCTTCTCTTTCACCACCATTCTCATCCCATACTCCCAATTATATTCGGTTGCTTCTTCATTATTTGATTTCATCGTCGATTATTCGTCGTTAAGCGTCGATTCGATAACGATTCATCGTCGATATAATGGCTCCGAAAAAGAATAAAGGAAAGGAGACAACAACCCTCCTTCACCTAGTCCAAATTCTTTTTCTTCTTCTACTCCCCCTTCAATTCGACGAGAATTTGGCGAAGAAGACGACGGAGACGGACATTCATCCCCCGACCCACAAATTGAAAATTGGTTCGAAGGAGATTCGAGAGAGCACACTGCATTGTCAGAATTGGTTCCACCAATGGTTTCAGTGAGGTAATTCTCAAGCTTATGTATGAATTTAGCAATTAGGGTTTCCAATTTTCGCCCAGAAAAACTAGGGTTTATGTATGAACATCATAACTCGGTAGCTTATAGAGCTACCCAATATGAAAATTTACAGAGTCGGTGGCTCTTTTGCTTACCGAGTACTTATGGATTATACACTACTCGGCAGCTCTTTTGACTTACCGAGTATGATTTTTCATATCATATTTTTTCTGTATAATTTTTAAGGTATAATCGGTAGCAATGTTGCCTGCCGAGTAACAATTTTTCTTACTCGGTAGCTCTTCTGTTTGCCGAGTATGTTTGTGATGCCGAAGGGTTTAACACCACTCGGTAACTCATTTATTTATCGAGCTACCGAGTAAGTGTACTCGGCAGCTACATTGTTTTACCGAGGGTCAATTCTCCTCACTCGGTTGTTTTTTTGCTTGCCGAGTATGTGTTATGTGCCTTCAATTTTACACTACTCGGTAGAAACATGTACTACCGAGTGGTGCTAGACACATGTACTTTGTTTTAGAACCTGATATGCTAGTTTTTCTTTTCTTTGTTTTGTACTTTGGTATACATTAGGGCCCGGGAAATTAGAACGAAGAGAAGACACGACAAGCCAGTACAATACAATCTAACTATACAATCTCCGGAAAGTCTACCAGCACGAACTAAAGGGGGTCAGAAATTAGGAGCTAATCAGCGCCGGCAAAAAAAAATCGAGGCTGCTGCTGCTAAGGCTGAGAAAAAGCTTGCTAGGGCTGCTGCTGCAGATAGATGGAATCGAGAAATGAGTGTTCCAAGTACAGGGACTTCAGGTGCAGTTGGTTCTAGTAGAGGTGTTTCTAGTGGAGGTGGTGCAAGTAGAGGTAGAGCTAGTAGAAAACAAGCTAGGGATGCTCCTGCACCTACAACTCAGATTGAACAAGAAGAAGAAGAACCTATTGATCAAGTAGAAGATAATGTTAATAAGAAAAGTAAGGACCACCACTTGAATTTCAAAATGATCGCAGGTCACGATGACGAAAAACCTCCTGGAACCCCTAACGATGGTGGTGAATTGCTTTTTGGTTACAAAAATTCTTGGGCGCGCACAATCTATTGTGCCGAGGTAAGAGGTTCAACCTTTTTTGTTTTTTTTAGTTATTTGGTTACCTATTGTTGCATACCTATAGTCATGTTTATGCTGTTTTCCTAGGATCATGTGGAAGCAATTCGCATTCTGAAACCTGTATCTTCGGCGGGGAAAATGAAGTTGTGGCCCATAGAAGATCTTTGTTCCGGAGCTCTTGCACATGTGGAGGCCTCGGGGTTGTTGCCAGCTGTTGAAAACTCCATGATAGACCATGATAGGGTCTTCATATCAGCCCTCCTCGAGCGTTTTTATGGCGAGAATGACACTATGCATATGCCTTGTGGAGAGGTTACAATCACTCCAGAAGATGCACACTTTATCACTAAACTCTCGCCTGAGGGCAAGGCGGTTGCAGATGGCTACACGCCTTGTGTTGATTGGAAATAGCTCGACCGTCTCGTTTTAGAATGCTTTGGTTGGAGGCCGGCTAAGTATGAAGAGGAGTGGAAAAAGTGTGCCACATACAGGAATAGATAGCTCGACCTTAAATCACTAAGGGAGCAGTTTAGCGGAACTGCAGCGCGGGAACAACAGGGGTTGGGGATATCTAAAGAAACTTGCAAGCATACGGCTACGCCGTACTTGCTCTATCTCATTGGGTGTGTCATCTTCCCCAACAAGACAGGTAGTAAGGTCGATGTCAACCATTTACAGTTGCTGGAGGATCTTGACAAGGTCAAGACCTACGCTTGGGGAACTGCATGCCTTGCTTTCCTTCTGAAGGAGATGAGGACTGATTCGACGCAAAATACTGCTCAAATTGGAGGAAATGTTGCTATACTTCAGGTAATTCTATCACCATAAACCTCGATTCCCAATTTTGTATTTCGCTTGCAACTTCTAACATTTTGTGTATTATACCTAGGTTTGGGGTTACGAACATTTCCGGAAAATCAAGCGAGCAACTAAAGATGATAAATGGAAATCGACTGAAGGTTATGGGAAGAGGTGGATATACACTAGAGGTCAAACTCAGGCGAGAAAACACATCCAAGCACAAGAATTGATTGACCTCCGGATTCCGTTCGACAACATTACGGTTGATGACATTACCTTTGATCCATGGAAGGATAATCCGGATATATCCCGTGTCCCGCTGAGATGGTTTTTTTGGGGTTTGTGGCACCCTCTTGACTATGTGATGTATAATCCAACTCGTGTACTGCGTCAACTAGGGAGGGTACAAGGAGAACCTTGGAGGATGATGGGTGAAGGGTGGAACAAAATTGATATTGATAGTTGCGGATGGACAGAAGATTCAATCACGGTAGAACACAACATAGCTCCAACCATAGCGACTCAGTGGAATGTGAGAAATGAGTTTATCTTGAATATTGGCGAATGGGTTGTGGGACAGGGTGATGTGGCGCCGGAATACATGGCATGGTACCGGAATGTTTCTCACCCCTTTGTGATTCGTCAACATGGGAATCAGCCAATATCAACTAGATTACCTCCAACAAAGGGTGGCGGCACAATTACCTGCGGGTCTCTCCTTAAGGGATTGCCCAAAGCTATGGTTGCTAGAGTGGTACGTATTCTTGTTAAATTTTCTTAAATTTTGGTTTAAATTATGGTTTAAATGTGTTGAATTATGGTTTAAATTTCATACAGAAACGAAGAATTGAGTTTGCACTTCCACTATTATGGGACATCTCAGGTTAAAAGAGCCTTTGAGGACAAGAAAAATCACAGAAACCTGTGAACTTTTGCATAATTTAGATAATGAAGCATATGCTACGCAGTATGGAGAGACTAGTGAGCCATTGGAGAGGAGCAAGCATCTGTTGGATTCAACCAGTGCTGATCGAGAAGACGATGCTGATGAAAGTGGTAAAGGTGGAGCTGCTAAACGAGTCCCGAAGGTAATGCGTTCTAAACGAGGACGTGGTGGTGTCGTGGTAATTGAAGTAAGTGGTTTGTTGAACTTTTGTCGAAGGATGTTGGACTTTTTTGTTTGGATTGCATTTGTTTGTTTTAGACCTTTAATGTGTGCGGAATTCATGTTTTATTAGCTTTGTTACACTGCATTGTCAGAATAGAAACACTACTCGGTTGCTTAATTGTTTTTTTTTGAAGCTACCGATTATACCTGGTTAATTGTTGTCATTCTGTCTGTAGAAATAGGTATAATCGACGGCTTATTTTGCATTTTTGAGCTACCGAGTATTATTGTTGTTTAGAAGAGACACTACTCGGTTGCTTAACTGATTATTTTGAAGCTACCGAGTAGTGTTGTTGGTTAGAAATTACATTGAAATGGATTTAGACAAATAAAATTTCATTAACTAACAACTTAATGGATTACATTGAAATTAAAATTCGGTTCTTCTTCTAGAATGACTCATAATAAGTGTAAGGATTAATAATAAATCAACAAACATTCCAGCGAATGAGAAAACCCTTTAGTTCGGCGTAATGTGCTTCGTACTCGAAATCTTTACCTTTACCTTGTTTCCATACCTTCAAAGTCGCAGCATATACTTCATCCTCCGTAACATCTTTCCCAAGTTTAGCTCCGACCAAGCGACCCAAGTGCATAAAATCATGCGCGTTTTGGTGTATAATCCACCATCGATCTGCCAGGCCTCTTGCATCTCGCACATATTGTTTTGATTGATAGTCGAAGTCTTCTTCGATATATTTCCAGATGGAGTTCCACTTGACGTCTTTACACGAGTTCGATATAAAATACTTCGATATATTGTTTTGTCTACCACGATTTTTTTGTAATTCATAATAGAATATAACGTCTTTACAAAGACGTATCTTCCAACGTAAACGGAGCGAAACTACCTTTCTTTCGTGTTGATGGAGGAGGAGATAATGGTTTTTGAGATGGAGTACACTCATAAAAGTATTCATGAACTAGCTTATCGGTAAAGTTTCGATAACGTCTACGAGGAGGAGGAGATGATGGAGGAGGTGTTGAGATAGGTTCCTTTGGTTTCCGTAACAAAGAAAGTATTTGTGTTGGTGATCGAATGCCCTTTTGTTGTTTGAAGATGAACTTGCCATTGTGGAAGAAGGCAAGAGAGGATGGGTTTGGGGAAGATTGAATTTATAGCAACTACTCGGTAGCTATGGTTGAATGCCCAACGGATATATATTTTGAAAAAAAGTACACATTTTCAGAACGGCAACAGTACTCGGTAGCTCGATTTGGGGGATACTCTACCGAATATAAAGATTCAAATTTTAAGGTACATTCGGTAGGAAAATGATCTACCAAATATAAAGATTCAAATTTTTTTGAAATTTTTAGGCACTTTAACCCAAAAATAGTGTCGTTTATTCCAGTTTACCTGGAACGACCAGCAGAACGCCACTCAATGTTTTGGAAGAGAGTTAAAGAAATACACGTTGAATTAGATGGGAATCCAAAAGGTCGTAAATGGAGGGACTTAAGCGACGCATTCGACCACCTAAAGATGATCATCAAAGATTATATTCGGATTCAAAAATGGGTTAGACGATCTCATGGCGGACGTTCCATCCAAGACCAAGTGAGAATTTTTACACATTAATGTTCATACAATCTTGAAGTTTGTAACTAACTTGTATTTATTTTGTGGTTCAAGGTGGCACAAACCAATGTACTTTGGGACATACGACATGGAGGTGCATTCAAGCATTTAGAACATTATATGTATCTTAAGACGTATGCTCCGACATATCTCCGAGTACTGAGTTCTGAGGTTAGAAGGTCTGGTTAGAAGTAGGGATTGAGAAGATGAAACTTCCAATGAATTGCAGTGAAATAAGGTTGTATTTCCCTTTGGGTGATGCACCATTCGGTAGATCGGGTTACTATAAGAGCTACCGAATATGCACTCGGTAGAAAATAATTTTATTTAAACTTACCGATTATCTGTACCAATATCTTGTACCAAAAATCAATACGATTCGATAACCATATGAGCAACATTAGCTACCGAGTACACATTCGGTAGCTTGTATTGTCTACCGAGTATGTTTTCCTTAAAGTCGTTTGTACTGACAGAATATGTATGAGCTACCGACTGGTAAATAATTTGCATTTTGGAGCTACCGAATATAAGAACAAAAATCCAAACAAGTGCATTTACCATAATATGTTCCGAGTACAAATTTCATTTAACCTAAAAAGCTTGCTCTAATCAAGATATATTGTCAAATTTATGGCACAAAATTCATCCACACTAAGATACATACCTTATTCCACATCAATCGTGCCGCTCGGTAGGGGATGTTGAACCTTCCAAACTTCTATGTTGGACGCATACTTCTCAATCCAAGCAGTACAATGGTTGTCTGGAAAATGGGTTGAATACCTTGCCATGAGAGGTAGGGGACAATCTTCTTTTAACCTCAAACCAATGAAATGGTCGGGGCCTATAAACGCTATGACGACTCTTCTACCCACGTTTTCCTCCGTACAAACCGATCTTGTAGGTACAAAAGTCGAACAATGACTTATCTCAATCGAAAAATAATGGACAACGCAGTCTAATGAGTCCGCAAATAGATATCCACACCATGGCATTCGCATCCAATACTTGGGAAAAACTGTCTTCATATTCTTTCGGCTATTAATACGGGCAAGATCATCATTGAATTGTTTCAATTTATCCCTACGATTACCTTCCAACATCATTCCAATATAGAATTCCTTGTCCTTGAGGAGTTGCTCTCCCATCTTCTTCCTTGTATCCCACTGGAGTGAGGTTGTCAATAAAAACTTGTTGTCGTATTCCAATTTGCTCCACAACGACGTGAAAACCACAATTTCCATCACGTGGAGCATCATCGGTTGCTAAAACAAATTTCCGTACACATTCCGGAAGTTCTTCTAAATAATGTTGAGAGAGAATGGGAGGACGTACGGTAGTTCTTACCAACACATCATCAACACTTACTTTGGTCTATTGCACCGACTTTAGTTTCACTTGCCTTTAACATTCTCCTTTGTCAATAATGGGTCGTCCCCTTTTTTTTGGAACCGGATCCGGTGTAAAGTCAGCTTCAGTGTGCTCATGCAGAGAAGGATCACACTCAGAAGAATTCTGCTGCTTTGTGGCCGAAATCTTCATATTCTTCAACTCCAGTCTTTCTAGTTTTCTTGGTTTAAGGGTTGGCGGTCTTCCTGGTGGCTTTTGCTTCATTGGTTCTTCATCTAAATTTAAGAAGGGGTGCATTGCCACCTCCAAGTCGTTGTGGAGGTTTTTCTTTTGAGAAAAATCATTCTCGTCGTACACTGTAGCGATCCGATGACACAACGACGTTTCCATAAAAGCAACTTGGGGGTTCTTTGAGGGATTTGGAGTGAAAGATAGTTGCTTCCAAAACGGATCAATGTCTCTCATATCAATTATGTGTATGTACTTACCAAGCTTATGCGGACAAGGTAGTCCAATCCCCGACATCGTCTTACAATTGCAATTATCATTCGGCACACCGTGCTCCATATACCACTTATGATCTTTCATCATGTGATTTATGGCCCATCCCGACACTCTAGAAGTTAAACCACGAAGAAGTGGACGACCTTTGTACTTTCTAAAATATCTTTGCCTACTCCACTCCATTTTTGCCTTTATTTTGGTCAAATCACGCTTGGTGAACTCGTGAATACCATGTTGGAGCGACACAACCCCATTTTGACCTCCTTGAAGAATTCTTTTCAGTCTCCCATGTTGACCCTCCACCACACTTGTTGCCTCGTTCTTATAGTTTTTATAATCATATGTCCATGCACGAACAAACATCTCCTTTAGCGGCAACCACTGTTTTTGACAATACTCTACTGCCAACTTGTGTTTTGGGTTCTGACTCCACTCGAATATCCAAGCCTCCAGGTTCAGTTCATACTCTGCCTCGGTCATAGACCAAACAATCTTATCCCATCCTTTTTGAAATAGCAAAAATAATCGGTTACCATTCTTAAACTCCTCCTCAAACTTTTTTTCCTCTAACTTTCGTTGTTCATCGGTGAGTTTACTAAGACGTTCCCGTTCCTCTAATTCAATGTCCGCACCTTTTGGACGCCTTTTCTGTAGAATATGCTTTCTGCAACGCGCTTTGGTGTTACATTGGATGTGCCAAGTGCAAAGAATATTGTGGGAGCCCGGAAATACTAATTGGATGGCATTCATCAAGGCTTGTTCGTTGTCCGTAACGAAAACGTTTGGAATTTCACCCGGATTGTAAAGACCCTTCACCTTGTTCAATATCCAAACATAACTTGGTTCGATCTCCCTATCCATCAATCCCCAAGCCACGGTGAAACTTTGTTTGTCCGATGTGTGGCAAGCAATATTGATCAACGACATGTTGTATTTATTGGTCTTGTAAGTGCAGTCTATCAACAAAAATTGGTGGAAGCATCTTGCAAGTTTAATCATATCCGGATGCGCTAAAAAAATACGTTTCACTTCCCCGTTTATGGTTTGTCTTCTCATTGTGTTGCTCGCATAACCAAGCCGATTGAGCCATAATCAATCGACCATCCCAATCCATCTTTCTAAACATGGCTTGCGCGGCTTTAACTGTATTCAAAGTAGACAAGTTGTTGGGGTCTTGCTCCCTTATCATAGTGGGTATTTGATTCCCGGTACTTGTGCCCGTCATCGCCCTTACAAGATCCATTTGATGTGGAGTCAACTTAGCATAAGCAACGTGCCCAACAAGACTTTCCGGATCATCATGGTTATGATAACCATTCATTACTTTCATTCTCCACAACTCATCACATCCTAGATTAAAAAGAATCTTGAACGGACAATCGGTCTTCTTTGAATGAGTATCGTAAATCATGTCGGTCTTCTTTATAGGCTTATAACCCTTTGCTTTATGACTCTCATCCTTCCTACCGCACTCACAAATCATTTCAAATAAATTCCACCTTGAATTTCGACCCGTGGTTACTACGCACATGATCTCTTTTGCACGCGCCTCAAGCCAAGCCTTTGCATCTTTCCGTTCTTTCCATGTCTAGACGAGAAAGTCACAACAATTAGAAAACCAAACCAAACGGGATAAAATCAAAGATAAATACAAGTGTATGAGGCATACCAAGTCAGTTAGATAGTGTGAGGAGGTATCGGGTCGCAATATGAATCATATTCAACAACATCATCCTCGGGAAGGTCCCCAAAGGGTACAACCTACAAAGAAGATTGAAAACATTAGAAAACTAAATTGGAAAATTAACAAAAATCGGTAGCTCGATGAAATATATGAACTGCCGAGTAGTACTGGAAAGCAGCACTCGGTAGCTAATTAAGCCACCGAATATAGATGAGGTTTGGCCAATATTCTGTACCAAAAATCAATATGATTCGGTAACCATTTGAGCCACCGAGTACACATTCGGTAGCTAATTAAATCACCTTAGACTACCGAGTATACATTCGGTAGCTTAGAAGAGATTTCGAGCAACCGAACGGTTACTTTATTGTGCATGTACGGATGGTGGTTGGGATATTCGGTGGCTCCATTAATGGTCTGGATCTACCGAATATTCTAACTGCAACATTCAAGGCATGCAAACTTTGATTTTTCCTACGTCAATCAACCATTACAAGCTAATGGGTTTCAAATTAGAGAACTACCTGATTATTTGGAGTCGAGTTCACTTCATTTCCCTTCTTTGATTCTTGATTTTCTTCCAAACACTCTTGTTCATGGCTTTTCTCTAGAGTGGTAGAGTTCCAACAATCCATGGCTTCCTCCACGTAAGATGAATTCGTAGCATGATCACCTTCAAGAGAAGAAGATTCACCCCGCTCAATCTCACTCAAAACAACCATCTCAAAAAAAAAAAAAAACTTCTTCTTCTTTTTCTTCTTCTAACTCTCTCTCAAAATAACAAAAATAACACAACCTAAGCTAATCGGTGGCTAAGTAGATTAATTTGTAGTTAGGTTAGCTTAATCGGTAACTTGTTTTGAGTTAGTCGGTAGCTTAATATATGTGGGGGTATTTTAGACACTGAGATAAGGAATAACCTAATTATACCCGGGTGAACGGGTTTTCAAAAAATTTCAGAATCTGCCCCATTCTTTTGGATCCGCCCCAATGACGTGTGGATAATTATGACTTGTGTAAAGATGGGTGGGAATTTTTGGTTCACCGCACAGTACCTGCCCTTTCAGTGCCCAAAGAACTCAGCACCTTTCAGTCAATCCGTTATTAACTTCCCAAGACGCAAAGTGTTGCATTATTATCCCTCCCACTTGAGGTCATCATGATCATGGAATGGAAGGTTAAAAGGATCCAAGTATATCTCCAAGACAAAGTACAGTTACAAGTTAGAAGTTAGAGCTTTTACAATGAACCAAGTTGTGAGCATTGCTCAAAAAAGGATTGATGGTCTCGACACTTTCTCTGCGAAAATGCTAAACGTCCCCCACTTTTCTGTCCCCACCTTGTCGCACGCCGACATGGCAGCTTCTTATTAGCTTGGTTAATTATAGTGGGGTGGGGTGGGATGGACAACCAATCTCTAAGTGATACATAGAGGGGGAAAGAGGGGGATAAGGAGGTGGGCGATGTGTAGCAGCTTCGCTTTCTCTGTGTTAGGCTGTTTGCTATGGAGGTGAGAGAAAGCCTCCAAACAGTGCCGCCATGTAAGTTCCCCTTCCGGGCTGTTTACTATGGAGGAGAGGGGGACGTCATATGAAATATATCGTCCAAAAAATTATTTTATTAATTTAACTTAAAAAGGGCCCACAAATATATTGTAATCCTAGATGACCGCTGACACGGTAGATGGGCCGTCCGTCCGAAGAAATCTAAAAACGACAAAACCAAGAAGAAATTTGTTAAGTTAGCAAAACAGTAAAAAACCACTCTACATTGTTGCACTTGATAATTCTTGCAATCGCTTCTCCTTTCGGCGCCTTTCTGAAAGTGCCTTGCATTTACCAATTCTTGCTAGTCTTTCAAAATTAAACATGGGGTAAAATGTAAGATCTGAAAGTTTTTTTGTACGCGCTAATGCAACAAATGTCAGACCAAAACTCTCCTTTGGTCCTAGATTACCGTTGCCACGGTTGGGGAGCCGACAAAGTAATTAGACATGACTATAGACGACAACAAATGATATGTATTAGTGTACGCGAGTAAATTCTGACATTTTACAAAGAGAACGGATCCGGAGACACTTTTAAATGGACACTCATCCACATTTGTTTGCAGCCATTAGATCTGGACCTGTTAAACGGTCAGGATTTAATCAATAAAAAAATGAAAAATATAATATCAACTCATCTATTTCGGGCGACCCATAACCCACTACAGTCAACTAAATCTTTCTCAAATCTTATCTTTCTCTTAAAACAGAACCAGACCTATCTAAATTCTGATTCTCCTCTCTTCCGCGATTTCTTCCCTCTTTTCTTTATTTTAGGTAAGTTAAAATTCCAAATTTCTACGGATTCTGTTTCCATGTTTTTTTGCTTAAAAATCTTATTTTGTATATTTGATTTAGGGAAAGAATATCATCTCTACGAATCCCAAATTTTAGGTTTGAAATTATATGGATTTGGATGATAAAACCGTAGATTTACATTCAATAGTACTTCTTACACCTACACCTTGTTATTTGGATTTTTTTATTGTTGGAATTTGGTGGTCTGGGTTTTATTGTTATTCTTAGGGTTTCCGTTTTTTATTGTTAAATTGAAATTTGTTATACTGCAGATTCAAGTTTCTTATGATATTTATTTTGATCATTTATTTTATTGAACAGATAATGACTAATGTGGTTAAAGATACTGCTAATGGCGATGAAGATACAGAACTACCTGCTAATGTTGATGAAGTTACC
>JAJJMA010328541.1:0-10514 GCA_023529015.1 Papaver nudicaule
TGCTCTTACTTCCAATGTTAATTCGCCCTTTGGTGTTGACATTGCCCCATTAAATCCATAAATGGTGAAGCGAGACGTCGCGAGCTGTTCATCAGTAAGCCCCATTCGTTAATATGTGTCATAGAAGAGCACATTAAGAGAGCTTCCACCGTCCATCAAAATTTTCGTTACATTCCACCCTGATATTGGCAAAGTTAGTACTAATGCATCGTTATGGGTTTCCAGCTCTTGGTTCACATCCTCTGATGAGAATGTGAGTGGTGCGGCCATCCACTCTTCCCAGTCCTCAGTGAGTACTCCATCAATTTTGAACATCTCGTGTTCTTCAAATCTTTTCCTTAGTCATCTTCCTACATCCCCTGAAAGAGAGGGGTCATAGTGCTCAGAGTGCGTTATCATTATGACTCTGTGATTATCTGGTAACTTTACATTCTTATCTTTTATTGGAAGTCCCGGATCATTGGGATTTAGTACATATTCTTGCAGGCTGCATGCGTCTATCATTCTTTGGATCTGATCTTTCAGGTTTTTACATCTCTCAGTTGTATGCCCCCTGAAATCATGATAGTCACAAATCTCAGGGTGATCGGTTGTCCTTTCATGCTGACTTCCCCTTGAGTACGGCCATTCGAAGTCCTGCCGATGCTTTATGGCTGCCATGATTTCTACTATACCAGTGTTCAACTTAGTGTAGACAAGTTCACCAAATGGTGTCGTCTTTCTTGAATTGTTTGGCTTACCCTCGTTTCTCCGGTATTCCCTATTCCTTGGTTTTTTGTCCTGGTATGAGGTTTTCTCCGGATCATAACTCTTTTTTGTTGCAGTGGACTCAGGTCTTTCCGGATTTCTTGAAGTTTGACATGTTTTTCGATCAAAACCATGAGGTCCCCTTCAGTCAGGCTTCTGACTATGAATGTCTACAAAGAGGTTGCTCATGCGATCAAGCGCCCATTTGAAGCAGTTGATGCTAATTTCTGGATTGACACTCCCAATTTCTTGGCCTATCTTGATCCACCTATCTCTGAGTTCTTGATAAGTTTCCTTTGGTCCAATTGCTAGAGCGAACATTCGGTCTAACCCAGCTTTAGTTCTTTTGTTATACATGTACTTTGTTATGAAGGCGTTAGCCAATTCCTCAAAAGAGCTGATCGAGTTGGATGGCAGGTCATCATACCAGGCCAAGGCGGGACCTTTAAGGCTTGATGGGAAGAATCTGCACATGACTTTGTCATCTCATTCCCACTGTGCCATGGCTCTCCTATAATACCTGAGATGTATGGTAGGGTCGTCATGTCCTTCAAAGCGGTTGAATGTCGGAGGCTTACACTTATCCGGCAATTTGTAGAAGTTGTTTCTAGGGACCAATGGAGTAGAGTGTGAGTCATTCATGGCTTCTTCCAGGTGTCCCCCCTCCTTGCTTTGTTTTTAGCAATTTGATTTCAAAGCGCATCTGCTTCATTGCATCATGTTTTCTGTCCCATCGGGTAGCTTGAATATACCTAGGGTCTGCTCCATTGCGTTATGTTATCAATTATATATGACTTAGCATTTACCATCCATCGTACTGAGGCAACCCTAGTACTCAGTATCTTTATATCTTGTATGTGTGTATCCTAAGAGAAGGCTACTTTTAGGTACAAACAACGGTGTTCAAACTGGACTAGGTCCCGGGGGTTTTTTGCTGGATTGCGGTTTCTTCGTTAACAAAACTTCTGGTATCTTGTGTGCTTTACTTTCCGCATTATATCTCTGATTACAAGCAACACAAGTTTTACGTTATTAACCTGCAGTTAATTCCCAATACTTTCGAGGGATTCACCAAGACTTTGTCTTGCGTTGGAATTGATCGTTATTACGATCCAACTCAGGTTACACATATTTGGATATTGATTTTTGAGATTGTCCATATATTACCACTAACTCACAAACCTAAGAAGTTGGTTGTGTATTTCGGTACCCCTATTTTTTTAACGACAATGAAGAAGAAGATAACGAAGAACAAATAGATGAAGGAGTAAGAGATGGTGTTGAAGAAAATCAAAAACAACCGCAATAACAAAAAGAAAGAGAAGAAGCTTTCTAGACCTCAGAACCGATTTAGTCATGTTCCTCATCTACATAAGTTAATAAAACCGAAAGAAGGGCCAACCTCCTCCTGGTATTCCGCTTGATGGGTGTATGGTGTTGTTTGGCTACACTTTCATGGGATGCGAAGATATGTGAGACCAAGGTATGTGCATAGAGAATCCTTTTTCCTATTTTTATTTGTTGTTTTCACGCTTATTGTGTCTAATCAACTAATGTTGTGTTGCAGGAACACTGTGATGCAATCCGCTTATTACGACACCGAACACCTGTCAAATGGGATATTAACCTTGAGGTGCCAGAGGTAAAGGGTATTGTACAAAGGTCATGTTTATGGCCTGCAATCCACTATGCGATGGGTGACTATGATATGGTCACAATCACAGCCGTTGTCGACAGATTTCGACCCGAGTCCTACACATTTCATTTTTCGTTCGGTGAGGTTGGGATCACTGCCCATGATCTAAAGATGATACAAGGCCTTAAAGTTAGAGTAAATCAGTGGATGAAGGTTTTTATGAAATGGATTGCCCGGAGGCCCGGAACTGTATGATTTGGCCAAGAAAACTTTTGGTTGGAGTCAACCCAAGACAGAGCTGGAGTTCTACGAAGCCCACAACCTATGTGGAATAAGAAGATTTGAGTAACATAAACAAACCAAAGATATTAAGAGCATTCAAGTTGAAGAATTTAAAGGAATTGTTTCATAAAACCCTCACGCCAGAAAAAAGAAATTGACGAGGACACAATGAAGCATATTGCAGCCCCATGCATCTTGTACACTCTTGGCACCATTATTTTTACCGAAAACACCGGAAACAAGGTGAGGGCGCAGTATCTTCAATACTTGGAGCATCTTGACAAACTTCATGAGTACACATGGGGAACCGCTTCACTTGCTTATCTTCTCAATGAACTTGTTAGGCTTAATCCTAGAAACTTTGGAAGCAATTTCAACTTATTTCAGGTAAATCTCGACAGACCAAGCAAATTTTTTTTTTTTTTTGTGAACATAGTGTAAAGTTTGGCTCAAACACCGGGTTTGTATTTGAGCCGAACCTGGCAGTAACCTGGAATTTAGGAAGATTCGGCTCAAAAACAAACCCAGTTTTTGAGCCGAATATTGCATTGTTCTTTGTTTTTGTTATGATGTTGGCTTGGATTTATGACCATTTTCCGAGCTTAAAGTTGTCCCCGTTAGTAGATGAGGATAAATTGTTCGATAGTATGCCTACTATGGCAAAATACAATTTCACTAACAATAAGGTGAAAGCTAAAGAAACTAAGTTGATCAATTTGGGAAAGAGGTTAGACAAATTGTTAGTTGAATAATTTGTATTTAACCAATATAACAAGGAGGAAGAAGAAGATGAAATAATTCAGGATGACGACATGCCGATTGGGATGTATTATGGGTCGTTGTTTTATCTGAGCGGTTATTCCATGTATGATCGTCGACGGATACTCCAGCTATTGGGATTTGTACAAACTATCCATGGACAAAGACGAGAAGTTTAAGTTGTTGCCAAAGATTCGCAATGGTACTAAGAGCACCGGTTCTTCATGGAATGCCAATATGAGCCTGAACCCCATTCACTCATTGGTTGTCCCTTGACACCAAAAATCTTCATGTGGGGACCCTTCAGCCTATATGTGCCGATCCTTGTGATGTAGTAGATGGATACATGGATTAGTACTCTCAAATTTCACATTCTCTTATCATTAATGCTCCTGCTCAAGCCATTGTGGATGCTAAAAAAGCGAGGGATAAGGCAAATGAATCTTAGACGGTGAATTTTTTTACCAAAGAAGCTACCAAGGCCGTCAATATTCTCGTAAGTGTTTTAAATTGATATTTTTAACAATGTTATGACATATGAAAGTATTATTGATATAACTTTTTTGGTTTCAAATGAAAATAGATAAAGTCAACTAAGGGGTTGTTGAAGAATATCTCTTGCGGACAACCTTAATTTGAATGTAGACGAACAACGAACCTTTCATGATCGATGGGAAGCATTGGTAGACAAATTTTAAGGTAAATCCAACAAAAAGTCAAGAAAGAGGCCTTGGTAAGAGGGAGAAGCTACAAGTGGAGTAGGTCAAGCCGAAGAAGAGGAAGAGAGGGGTCGTGCCCGCCGTGGAGGTACTCGACAAGGTGGAAAAATAGGTCGTGAACAATGAATGAATATGTTGTGTTTTCTTGTTCTTATTTAATCTAGTGACAAACTTGAAACTTTTAACTTTATGCTTTTAATATCATTCATGTTATCTAACTTATTACCGTTATGCATGAAGTACTTGTAGCGAACACATGCAATATATTTTCATTATGGAATTATGTTTTTTCAGTGTCCTATTCGGCTCATAATATGTCTTATCAAATAAGTCGAACCACACAATTTAAAATTGACCGATTTTACTCAAGGCTCGGTCATAAAGAGGAGTATCGAATTGAGCTGAACCTTGCTCTGGTGAAGTATAAATGACTATTTAAAAAAAAAAAAAAAAAAAAAAATTTGTCGTTGGGGCTTCTCAATTTAAGGGCTGGCCCTCTTGTAAAGTATTGTGCACCAATATTTCTCCTCTCAACCAAGTCTCTTCTTACGTTCCCAATTTTTTCGCCTAGTTTAAGTTATCAATCGAACCTTTCACTGTTGAAGTTGATGTAATGCTTGTCAAATCTTTTATTCTGGTTTACCTTGAACGACTAGGAGAATGCTATTTGATGTTTTGGAAGAGAGTCAAAGAAATCCATTTTGATATATATGGGAATCGAAAACGCCGCAAATGGTATGAATTAGCTAAAAGGTTCGACCTCGTTTGGGCAACGATAGTAGATTATATTAGAATATTAGGATGGGTTTTGCGTTCTCACCGCGGAGCTACTCTCCAAGAGAAAGTGAGTATTTGTACACATGAACACAGTCATTTTGGTTTGTTAAACTCTAACTTCTCAAAACTTTTTGTTTTAATCAGAGAGAGTTCAAATCCTTAGGACATACGACATGGAGGACAATCCAAGCATTTTGAATGTTATGCGTGGTTGAAGAGATTAGCTTGGAGTTTCGTTAGACAACTAAGATCTGAGAGAAGAATACCTCCGAGAGGCCCCATTTGAGAAGATCTCGGCTTTAAATGAAACCTATCAATATATTGTTTGTAATGTGCAACTAATGTATTAGCAACTTGAAAAAGCAGGGGTACCAAAATACCAACTTTTCGTTTGGGCTCGTGAGTCTTATGGTCAAATCTGGACGATCTCAAAAATCAATATCCAAATCTGTATAACCTGAGTTTGGATCTCAAGGGATCAGTCCAACACAAGACAAGGTCTTAGTAAATCCAATGGATGGATTGGGGACAACGATCAGGTTATTAATAACGTACTTCTTGTGTTTGCTTTAATTATATAATCAGAGAATATAATGCGGAAAGTAAAGCACAAAACACACCAGAGATTTTTTTAACGAGGAAACTACAACCTGTAGAAAAACCTCGGGACCTCGTCCAGATAGAACACCGCACAGTACAAACTGTCTACAAACACTAGCCTACTATAAGACTTCGGTCTGGGATGTAGCAGAGACCAATTCCAACCCTCCAAGTGAACTGGCTACTGTCGCACTCCTTACGTCTCTATATACCTCACAGATCGTCACACACTTGATTCCCCTAGATGACGTCCTTTACAGGCCTAGGAGTTGCTTTAACCGTTGTTAAAGGATTGTATCAATAATTCCGGCTTTGCAACCTCAATTATCAACTGTATGTTTGAACTGTCCTCTATCAGTTTGACATACACAAAGTGACTTCCTTCGGATTTCTCCAGGTCATACGGAAATCTACGTACAAGAGGGGGCTGACAAGTAAACTGGGTAAACTATGCCCAACTTGTCTCTACCTCAGTTGTAAACGAAGAATCACGTAAGAAACTTATACAACTGTAGCTAACTAGGTCTTACAACACCGAGTGCAGCTGTGCGTTGCTTCCTTTCAACCCCGTGTGTAACATATCAGTTCTTGAATGGCCTTATATCAGAAGAGAAGGATCGTAGAATAGACAATAACGTGATCAGGTTACGAAGGTTACAGGTTACTCCGATTTCAACCACTAAGGTCTCAATATCCTACCTGTGCTTCCCAACTCTCAAGAGAAGTCTTTATAGTCGTTAGGTAATTCCCACAGAGGAACTGCTACCTAATAGAGGATGACTATATCACAACAAGCATTCACCGAAGTGAAAACAGTTTACGATCAATTCCACAGAGAAATCTCACGTATGCTTGATGCTTGCGGTTTTTCATCTGTTAACCCTCTATTTATAGCACTCAATAAGATAGGTTGCTTAGGAATAAAGCAACTAGTTACTTGTCCCACAAGTTTAGGAAACCCTAACTTGCAAACCAAGTAAACAGAGATTTATCTCAATTGGAATTCATTAAACATTTATCTGCCAAGTGTTTTGTTAGCTCAAAAACACTTCAAGATAGAAATCCAACAGATCAGAGATAATATTTATCTTATTGACTCATTGAGATTCGTTAGATGGACCACAAAAGATATTTCATGGTAAATAAGTCCAACTAAGAGATAAAGGAGTCAGAGTTTAACCCGTATGAAAATCCCAGAGAATATTCACCTTGGACGGTTCGCAAACCGTCCTTCTGAATTCCGGCCATGTACATCGAATCTGTGATTCACGTACATGTACGTGTACCAATTGATGCATTGGAACTCAAGAGAAAATCCCAAGTCATTGTTCACGAACCGGTTCGTGAACCGCCTTAATTCAAAATTAGGGTTTAACTGGATCCGCTGGAAGTTCTGGGCTGGGCCAGTACTTAGACGTGTTAGACGCCCTCAGCTATAATCCACTGGACTCTTGCTCAAGAGTACTCCTTTAGATTCACCCATATCCAACAAGTGATTTGCAAGCAAACCATTGCAATAGAAAAATGGTATCCAATCTATCTCATGCATTCTTGTAAACTTAGTATTCGTGGGAACAAATACCAACATAACACATGGTCATGTAGACAAGAACACGATCTCAATCGCTATTAGTATTTCTACTAAAGTAGCCGACTATTTCGAAAGATAGAATAAGTAGAATAGAAGTGTAGATGGTGAAAAATGGAAGAGGGACAAAAACGTAAAACGACTCTCTGATTATGCCTTACCTAAAGGCAATTGCCTACTCAGACACATCTCTATAACTCAGAATGCAACCCGTTCTACGAGCTAAAAGCAACCTCTATGAGTTCTCTCTTATAACTCCCGGTGGAGAGGATGATATCATAGTGCAATACTAAATAACCCCACCAACTCATAAACCCATCGATTTACTTCATGTCGACATTGCCTCGAGTTCCTCGACATCAGAACTAAATTGCTCACGGGTACATGGTGGAGAGTTAACAAACACGCATCCTTACGGATTTCCTCTTAAAATACGAATCTACGTCTGAGTCTCAATGAAAACCTCAGAAACATCGCAGCTCCAGGCCTGTCCAGAGCTCTCTGAGAAGCATACAACAACCCAAAAACACTTAGGCAGGCCGCACTCTAAACACAGAATGGCCTAACACACCATGGATAAGCGTGCCATGACCTAAGATACGCCATAGCCCAGATGAGTTAAAAGGATTAGCCTTGGCCAATGGCCAAGGACGTGGCTTTAGAAAGCATGGCGCCACAAGATATTGGCCTTGGCCAGTGGCCAAGGCCTGGCCACAAAGTCATGGGGCCATAAGCATGGCGCCACGAGATATTGGCCTTGGCCAGTGGCCAAGGCCTAGCTGCAAAACTACGGCGCCATGAGCATGGCGCCACGAGATGTTGGCATTGACCAGTGGCCAAGGCCGTGGCCTCCAGGACGTAGCGCTATGAACATGGCGCCATATGAAATTGCCCATGGCCAAGGCCACAGCTGTTGTGGCGCCATGAACTATGGCGCCACTGAATCTGACCTTGGCACATGGCCAAGGTCGTGGCTGCATCCACCACGCGCCATATTCATGGCGCCATGGATTCTGGCCTTGGCCAATGGCCAAGGCTATTTCTATACATCCATTATGCGTGCCTCTAGCGCCACACTCACATTGGCCATAGAGTCATAGCCGCACGACGTTGTTCAAATTCAACACAACCATGCAATATCTGCATACCACTCGAGACATCAAAACATCACACGGGGGGGACAACTTTAGGGGTATTGGTATGGCGGTCTACGACAGTTAGAAAGAAACTGATAGAGATGGTGGACAGCTACGAGAAAGTGGTGTTGAATGGACACGTTCTACACGACTCAAGCAGTTACAGAACTTACTCACGTCCTCCACTCCTCCACTCTTCCACGGCTTCCACCTTCTCTGTCGAGAGATCAGGGTGAGTTCAACACTATAAATAGAGGCTTCCTCTATCTTCCAAGGGAGAACATTCAGAAACATTCCTCAGAGCTAAAACACCTGAGCAATTCGACACACTTCTAGCCTTGGAGATTTCCAGTCACCCTTACGACGGAGATCTTGAACTCTTACACCCAGAAACACATATCCTCAACCTGATCTCAAGTTTCTTTCGTTGTTTCCCTCCCTATATCAACCTTTATCCTCTATGTGACTGAAGCAAGACTTGAACGTCCATTGAATTGGTTTAGGCTTGTCTTGTTCGACTTTGATCTCGAGCACTAAGAAAGTACCCAGATACGATGCATTGTTTTTCAGGCAAAAACATTTGGCGACCACAGTGGGAGGTCAATCTCTCGGTCCCAGGAGGTTTTTCTTAAGAGACAGTTACTCTAGGGATGATGTCGCAAGAAGTCCATCTCGATATGACGACTCACATCGAGAGCTTCACTGCTTACGACAAACCAGTAAAGGAGGAAGTTACCCTTCTCATCGAACAGCTATGCGAACTCCTACATTCTCAAAGGGACAACATGTAGATACGTTTGACGCTCTTAACCGCATCGCTTTCGAAGCAAACCTGACTCCAACCATACCCACGATCTCCGAGATTTCCATAACCACTGATCCGCAGACACAAGACATCACCTTCACCGACAAAGATATGATGGCTGAAGAGGGACACAACCGTGCCCTCTACGTAACGACTCACATCAAAGGTACGGAGTTCAAGAGGGCGCTGATCGACACCGGAGCAGCAGCCAACGTGATTTCTCTCAAAACTCTAAGAATCGTGAGGATCCCTAAACAACAAGTAGTCTATCACCCAATCATGATGAAAGACTTTGAGGGGAACAAAACAAGTACCTACGGACATGTCAACTTGGAATTGAAGGTGGGACCCATCTACACGAAGGCTAAATTCCATGTGATCGAAAAAGGAACCTGAATACCACATGATACTGGGAAGGCCATGGTTACACGAGAATAAAGTCGTCGCTTATACTTACCATCAATACTTGAAAGCAGTTCTAAACAAAGGTATTGTCCGCGTGACTATATCTCTCTCTCCGTACTCATCGATATACGACGTCGAGTTTGTAGATCCGAAGGACGAGGCATCCCAGTGCCAGAAAAAGATCTACAACACGCCACTCCCAAATTGGACATCCCTGGAGAGACACGATCTGCAACGACAGTCAGACAGGGACGCGAAACAGGGGGAAGGAGAAGGTAAAACAACAACGCACAAATGGGCAGGAAATTTCGTGACGACTCGGGATACTAAAGGAATGACGGTTTACCTCCGGCGTCAATGTTAGAAATTAGCAGGGGAGACTAGTCATAGCCCTCCCCGCCACAGAGAATGTAACTACAATGAATAACTGGTCGATGACGAAGTCCAGGAGGCGCCTTCACAACTGCAAGATGGGACGGACTCCACCTCCGATGCGCTTGAAACAATCAACATTGGAACAGAGGAATCGCCCCGGCCGATCTCCATCAGTTCACCCTTGTCACCTGAGGAGCGCACAGAATTCATAAACTTGCTGAAAGAATACCAAGACACGTTCTCTTAGACGTACGAGGAGATGCCAGGACTCGACGAAAAACTGGTAACACATCACTTATCCATCACCCCGGGTTCTAGACCAGTCAAACAACAACCGAGGAATTTCAGACACAACGTAGAGGAGCAGATAAAAGCCGAAATACAGAAACTGTTGGTGGCAGGATTTATCAAACCAATCCAACACACTACCTGGCTGGCCAATGTAGTACCCGTCAAGAAGAAGAACGGAAAAATACGTTGTTGTGTCGACTTCAGGGACCTGAAAAAGTGTTGCCCAAAGGATGATTTCCCGCTCTCGAACATCGACATGCTCGTAGACGCTACCAGCGGACACGCCATGTTCTCCTTCATGGATGGATATAGCGGATATAATCAAATAAATATGTATGAGCACGACGCCCCGAGAACGACATTCCGGACACCTCTCGGGAATTTCTACTATACG
>JAJJMA010328552.1:1865-15244 GCA_023529015.1 Papaver nudicaule
CGTTTTTTTATGCATATCTTCACAACATGGGTCGTGTTTTGCTCCAAAGCCTTTCAGTGACACATTCAGCGCCATGTGAGGTACTATGTGAAGGTATGGTTATAGTATATCTTCATGCCGAGGCTTCCAGATAATCAGGTTAGTTTTAGTGTTCAAATCGTAAAGACAGAGACTTTTCTTGCTCATCATTGAAATTCGCCACAACAATAAGATATTGTTCTTACCAAGTGCAATTGGTACATAATATAGCAAGTCCGGTTCCTTCTTTCCCAATTCAATGGTGCACAGTTTCACCCAATTGCTTTCCCTACATCTGGCATTTGCTCTCAAACAGTTTCTTTTCTCGAGAATGGGTGACCACAAACAGAGAGTAATGCCGTCTCCATGCTGACTCATATAATATAAACATAAAGACTGTCCAATTTTTGCTAGCCCGACAATGGGATTCACCTTCTTAAGGATCTGTATTGGGGGTGGTGATACTGTTTTGAAGATCTCAGTATGCAAATCGAAAGATACAATCCTTAATTTTGCTGAGCGATCGAGCCAAAATAAACGCCCATGTGCAAATATACCAGACAACTCATCTAGTTTGTACCGAAAGTCTTCTTTGTTTCTCCAACCCCTACCATCGCCAAGAGTGTACACTTGGATTTTCCTCTGGTCATAGGTTCTCACAACTTTATATTCACCAGTAGACTCACAGTACCCGAAGCCGGCCTTCACATCAAAATAACATGGAAAAGGATATACAAGTTTGGGGAGGTGGAGGTGTTCACCAGTTAATGGATTCATAATATAAACTGGATCGTGAATATTGTTGTGTGGTAATCCAAAGCATACCAGCCCATTGCATGAGCCAACAAGAATTGGGGAGAGATATTTGTGTGTTGTAACATTTGCGTGAAAATCTATTGGGCCAATGCTGCCGGTTTTTCCATGGTTGATTTGTTTAGGCATTAAAAATACCTCCATGTGTTGAGGCATAGTGGAGGCTGCACATAAGAGACCCAATCTGTGTTTCGCAAGCGCTGCCTGCCATTCCTTGCACACGGATTTGCAGTCGAGAACACTTTCTGATGTTGGTAGGGAAGATAGGATCTTAGTAGTGAGTTCCGAGGGGAGCCTATTCATGCCTCTTGCTCTTTTGTTCAGAGCCTGAGTCTGACAAAAAAGAATAATCAAAATATATTTGGTCTTTAGCAGATAGAACTTGACTAAAAGTTAGAGAAAGGTTTCTCATCAGTGTCTTAGACTAGACAAATAAAAAAAGACAATAAACAGAAATCTAACCTTGGATATCTCTGAAAGTTTATATTCCACGAAATGGTCCCATGATACTCGATCCACAAACGTCTTGTACATTTTGGGAACTATTAGCTCCAGGTTTTCTTTATGCGGATTGGGAGCTATAAACTTGTTATACAATTTCATTCTGAAATCTCGCAGTTTTTCACGGAGAATATTCATCGTTTTTTCCCTTGTGGACTCGTCGATATCATAACATTTCTACAATGATATTTTATGGCATGTTAGGAACAGGTACATAATAAAAATGATGAATAAAGATGGGAAGAGTATTGGTTGTAGAAATCAGTAGTTGCTTGCCTGTATCCTCTTCCACATGTTATCCCTTGCCTCCTGGGTAACATACTTCCATTCTAACCCTCGCAGTCCAACTTTTCTTCTGACCAAGTCATCGAGGAATCTATTGAATCCTGGTCTATTGACAAGCATATTGAAAACCTCATCCTCTGCCATAACCTAAACTGTGCACATACAACAAAGTTAGGAATATGAGCTTATGTTGATTAAGATCTAACAAGAGCGTTCAAAAAACAATATATGTGTGTAAATTCTTGCAACAATTAAAAGCAAATTTTAGATGTATCAGGTTTATATGAAATAAAATATAAATACGGCAAACAATATTCTGGTTACTCGACATCGCCGTTTTCCAAAAGAAATAGACAAAATCAAAACAGATATGAGAACATGATAAAAGAACATGATACGAGAACTCGGTTTTTGCCGGTCAAAAGTCAATCTTTGACTGTGCGAAAACTCGGTTTCCGCCACAGAAAATTTACGGAAACTGAGCTTCCGCACAGTGGAAGCTGGGGGTATCGAGTTTCTGTCTAAAATAGCCTAAGACCATTGTGGTTGCCAATTTGTGCCATCCCTATATGACTCAAATCTAGGGATGGGTTATAATTAACTAGTAATGAAAAATCAGAGGAATGAAAATGAAATGAAAAGTCAGTCAGGCGAAACAAATCAGCTCATTAAGGTGGCCTGACTCGGTTTTATTTTCACCCAAGACTTTGAAACCCTATAAATCTATTTCCGCCCAGTCAAATGACTACTAGTTTCCATTGACAGTTGACCAAACCCTGTAAAACAACCAAATTCTCTCCTCATTTTTTCCGCCTTGTTCTTTTCTCTTCTTCCATGGAGCGATAGTTAGGTTTTTTTTTTCTTTTCTCATTAAGGGTTTCCAGAGAGCATCGTGTAAGTATTTAGGGTTTCGTTTCATCCATTTTTGCTGTTGTTTTGTTTTGTTTTTTTCAAATCTTTGGATTGATATTTTCTTTTCATCTTTTCTTTTTAGGGTTAAGCCAAGAGCTAGTGCAGGAGGACGAGATACAAAATCAGGTATAAATTTCACCTTTTCCTTTTAAGGTTTTCTGGTTTATGATAAAGTTTAGGTTTTTGTGTAAAGGGTTTTCTGATTTATGATAAAATTTAGGTTTCTGTCATACAAATGATGTTAGTATTGTTTGTGGTACTTAAATGGATAAAGGGTTCAGTTTAATTTGGATAAGTCTATGGTGTGAGGAAGAGATACAAAATCAGGTATAAATTTCACCTTTTCCTTTTAGGGTTTTCTGATTTATGATTAAGTTTAGGTTTTTGCGTGAAGGGTTTTCTGAAATATGATAAAATTCAGGTTTTTGTGTAAAGGGTTTTCTGATTTATGATAAAATTTAGGTTTCTGTCATACAAATGATGTTAGTATTTGTTTGTGGTACCTAAATGGATAAAGGGCTCAGTTAAATTTGGATAAGTATATGGTGTGAATTTGCCCAAGCTGTATGTTTGTTTGTAAATATTTGTTCATTCAGTTTCATGTCTGTTTGGGTGTCAATATGGTAATTTGATCTCATAGGGTAGAGAACAACGCCGTATCATGCCGTATGGACACGTCTGTCCGTGTATTTACGAACTTGTACGCCCAAAAAAATGTAAGTCTTTCGTGACGTTGTAACACCGGTGACATCTCAAGCTCCTTCCTCTAGACTCATACTTTGACGTAAACGCATTAGTTTCAGAAATGAAATATTACAAAGAAATATATTCAGTAATCTGTAGCATATACATATATAGGTTTAGTTTAGCTAGTTAAATTTCTGAACTTGAATCTTTGTTTGTCATCTACTCCAGCAATGACTTTAAAAGGCCATATATTGATATTATTTTGGACACTGGATCAACCATTTTTCTACCAATTAAACGTTTTGCATCTACAAATTTGTGAAATAACATACTCAGAGGATGCCAAAAGTTTATAATTAATTTGTAGATGTCAAATGCTTAATTGGTAAAATCATCGGTGATCCATGTGTCCAAAGTATTGTTAAAATAAGACCTTCTATAGTTATTGTTGGAGGTGATAACAAACCCAGTATCAAATACATTTGTATTTAGAAGCCATTTGTCTACTTAATAAAAATAAAATTCCAACATCCTCTAGAGCCATACTGTATATTTGAATCAATGCCTCGATTTTCAAACCTCGATGTACTATTCCTTGCACAGTAGGGAAACGAGGATCATCCCATCCGTCAACTTTACCATTCACAACAAACCAAAGAAGTTTACGCTTGCTAAGAAGCGTATACAAATTAATCTACTAATGGCCCCAGCCTTACATTTTTAACAGGTGAATGAGGATTTACTTTTCCTTCTAGAGGATGGTGGATTGCAAGCTAAAGCAGCCTTGTATAAACATAATGATGAATTGGCTAAACAGGTAATGTTCTGATCCTGAGCAGTTTTGTTGTGAAGATCATTCCAACGTAAAACTTTTAGAATATACTCCCTCCGTTCCACTTTACATGCTATATTAGGGTTATTTTTATGTCCCAAAATACTTGCCACAATTGATATTTTTCCCCACAATTTCCAACTACACCCTTCCATTTTATCTTGGAAATATAAGCTTTCTTTTAATAGGGTTTTCCACAAATATTAAGGAGTGGAGAGAGATATGTTTGAAGACTTTTATCAAGGGTATGGATGGGAAAAATACATACCTCTCTCCACTCCTTAATATTTGTGGAAAACCCTATTATAGCAACTAAATTGAAACGGAGGGAGTATATCTTTGTGGTTATGATCCATGTTATCTTTTTTAGGTGTTTCATGCAATATTAAAGAATAAGAGTTGTAGCCTAGCTGAAATTAGGTGTTTCTCTTTTTTCAGCTCGAACACATGGAGCAGCAGCTCGAAGAACTTCTTGATATTGTAGTGTCCAAGTGCAGGTAGTTCTCCATTTCATACAAACTCACAATAAAAATAGAGATCTTCGGAGGATTTTTCGTAATTCTTGTCGATTAGTAAATTTCAAGATGAGAATGATCGGAACTTTCATTTTTTTTATAAACTTGTGTCTCGTCTCAATCAATTTGCCTTATTTAACTCGAACTTAGATTAGAATTGGTAAACATCATTGCTTTACATGAACAACATAATGAGCGTTCCAGAGCCTTCCAATTCGATACTTCATTTGTGGAATCTGTCCCCTTGTTCTTGTGTTGTTTTGGTTAAAAACTTCAATATGTAATATTCATTTGAATTTGGATTTTCTTTTAGGGTTTTCTGATTTATGATGAAGTTTAGGTTTTTGTGTAAAGGGTTTTCTGAAATATGATAAAATTCAGGTTTTTGTGTAAAGGGTTTTCTGATTTATGATAAAACTTAGGTTTCTGATTTGTGTAAACTTATGGTCTTAACTCAATAAGCCAGGGCCTCGACAACCCTACCACTAAGAATCAATTGAGTTTTGCATTATACTTTAGGTAGTGATAGTGCAGCAGATAATTGTTGTTCTCCGTCTGGCAGTCTTCTTCTTCTTCTTCTTCTTTTCTTGTTATCACCCGCTGGTAATGAAGAAGTAGAAGCCGAGGACTGGCGAAACTGAGTGCGCCTTTTTGCTGTTTAGGTAGTTAGTCCATGCATGATTGTCGATTGAGTCCATGCATGCTTATTCACCCTACCACTTGACTATTGCTCAAGCTAGTGACATTTGTGAACTTGAATCCTCGTTGAGTCACGGCTTTGTTTATGTATACTTTACCAGCCGCAATTTTATATGTTGCCTTCTACGCAATGAAAAAGGGGAATTCTCCAATAATTGCAGGGCTTAGTTTTTTGGATTTTTGCAAATCTCTTTTGTTGGTAAAATCATGGACCAGGGTGGTTTGTTTTCAGATTTTGGCAATTGTTCCCTGTGGTTGGGGTATTGAAGAGTGGTGTTGGTTTGGTTGAGAGGCTAATTGAAACATTAACTGCTGGGTTAGGGTAAGCCAAGGGATAACCATTGAAAGGTGTGTAACCTGTGAAAGAGTTTAGTTGGGTTTTAATTTGATTTGATGGGGCCGGGTAGTTGCTTTTTTATTTTATTTTATTTTATTTTGATACAGATGGGGGTGGTTGCTTTGAGAATATGGGTTACTTATTAGGCAGGTGGAAACATTTACTGCTGGGTTGGGGGTAAACCAAAGGTCAGATTGTTTAAAATCCTCAGTAAATTGTTTTATTTTGTTCATTTTCAATTCCTCAGTCAAGTAAAAGTATATTTTCTTCCCCTCTTTTTCTTCATTTAAGATGAACAATCCCAAGCTTAATCCAGATTTTGTTAATAATCCTTGCAGGGCAGAATATGTTAATAATCCTTGCAGGGCAATCATCAGAAAGCATGTGATCGAAAACAATGGTCAGATGTACAAGCAAGGTTTGGATGGAACTTGGTTGCCTTTTTCTTCTTCCAGGTCCAATAAGCCAAGATGGTGGGACGAAGATCACGAGTGTAATGGTGTACCAGTTGCCAGGAATCCATATCATGTGCCTGAATGGGTCGACGGTGGTATTAGTGCAAGTGAAAGAGCTAGAACAGAACAAGCACCAGATCAGGAAATAATACCAGCACAAGCAGCTGCACCAGAACCAGAGGTGACCAACTTGGATCCAGAACAAGCACCAGAGCAGGAAATAGTATCTGAGATCAAGAGGATTGCAGTCACCAGAAGCTTCAAATTCTAGATCACAAGGTGTCTGTTGCTGGAACTTTGGAGGTTCAAAGTGCATAGGAGTTGGTCTTGATCCTGACGAGTAAGGTTTTGGGGTTCTTCTCTTATTTGTGGTAACCGGACATGGTGGTGTTATGTTTTGTTTTGTTTTAGTTGTGATGGGAATGGTAATTTGTGGTTTACATGTGTTTAATCTTTTGTTTTTGTTTTCGTTTTTTCTTTCTAAAATGTTATCTTTGCTAACACAAGATCTAGCTTATAAAGTATGAATAGCAAGGAAATCTAGATAACACGAGAATCCATGAAATCTGCTAATTATACAAAGCCACATGTCATAGATACTCATCCTTTGAACAACACGATCGAAACACAATCTAAGATTAGATTATTCATCGAACAACAAGACGCATATGTTTGTCTTTATACCCATCCATCCAATCCCCCACCTAAAACCCAAAAGTGAAATCATGTAACACTTTTTCTTCATTTTCTAGCGCATCTTCCTTGTGTTCTCTTCTTCGCTGAAACTCATTTATGATGTGTAGATTTAGGTGAAGGGTATAATTCATTGTTGTATCGATTTAGATAGATAACCGTACCTTCTAAACATACATCAATGACATCCATAATCTCAAAAGACGTGACTCTGCATGAAGAGCAAGGTGGCTCTGCCCAAGAATCCCAATTCCTGCTCTCCATGGAAAAATACGCCAAAAAATCATGGCTATAGTGTAGGTGTGTATAGCTCTTGGCTGTCTAATCCTATATGCCCAGGCCTAGGGTCAATAGATAATTAGCCACTGTTGTAGTGCCAAGGTTGATATTGATAGAGAGATTTGTTTTTTAGAATGGGAAAGAGACAATCTAACAATCAATTATGTGAGATTGGAAAAAAAAGAAAGATGAAGTCATTTAAACCAAGTAACCTGCAAGGAGCCAAGGATATTGTTGATAAACTGTCAAAAGATGATCTACATGAATTGATTGATCATGCGAATGGCATCCGCAAGGAGGACAAGCAGGTTTCTGATGCTGGGAAGAATTTACGTTGGGCAGAGTTATGTCGTGAAGATACTGATCTAGATATTGGAAAAAAATATGTTGAAGATTTTACGGCAGATGAACTCCAGGAGTTTGCCGAGTTTGCAACTAACAAATTGGATATGCTTGACCTTTGGAGACTAAGTGTTGTCTGATGAATCAAGGGGGTAAAGCTACTACTAAAATCCAACAGTTGCGTTCTTCTATCTTCGCCAAATTCCGCACTTGGTTGAGCTCTTTAATGGCAAATTAATTTCATGTGTTTCTTTTTTGTTTTCCATGCTCTCTTGTATCAGTGTGTACCTCTTTTCTGATTCCAGTATTCTCTTCTGTTCTATGATTGTCCGTTTGTAATGTTTGTCGACCTTTATTTGATATTGTGGAGTTCGGAATTTCGTTGCTTCGTTGTATGAATCGCTTTCTTCTCACATATAGGTGGTTTGAATCGGTCCTAAATTTTACAGACTGCAAAAATCAATTAGAAACTTGAAGTTGTGAGCAAATTCCAGTTAGTGGGAGATGGTAATAGTCTCTCAAATGCCTCAATCCCAAATTTCAGCCTTCCTTGAGATTTTCAGACGTTTGGTACACACCTTAAGGTTCATGGGAAGTTGTAGAGGCAATCAGAATCAGTGTCAAAATGTTGGTACACAATTGGTGTGCGGGGAATGAAATTTTCAAGGGCATTGATCTCAATACAATTTTGAATAACTGGATGCTGTAATAACACAGTTGTAATCTGGTTCTACTATAATTGACCAAAGGGTTACAAAAGAAAAAGCGGGAAAAGCCTCTAAAGGACATGTCTATCCCTCAAACAAGAATAAAGTCGAAATTTACTAAGCAAGAAGAGACTAACAGTTAATGAAATAAACACCTAGATCAAATAATCCTTAGTGCTGTGGTGGTGTAGTCCAATCCATGCCGAAGATATCTCTTCCCCACCAAAAATCCTTGATCCAGAAAGGTTCTTCCTGAATTTGAGTGGGTCGTGGCAGCTGCCGCATCATCTGTAACCATAGATTGTGGTTTGAGAAATAAAAGACGTAGTAATTCTTCCTGCTTCCCGGGGGATGATAAAATCGAACTTCAAAATTTTCCGCCGCAAAGTTATACGTCTGACACATGTGTTGTTTCATCAATGCAGGAGAAATGGTGAAGTCTTCGTCGGTGAATTTCCCGATTAACATTCTACTGAACCGTGAGTGCCATTCCTTTGTTGCATATTTGTGACAGTATGCCATTTCTTTTTTCTAGTTTAGATATCTGAAAATGCTCTCAATGGAGAAGAAGAAGAAGTGTTAGTTGGAACTGTTTTGTATATGGGTGTTTGCTTTAATACTCGAAGGTGCTGGTTGGACACCAAGGTGCTGGTTGCTTTAAATACTAGTGTTAGTTATGGAGTTCAGTTATTATATCTGACATGAATCGTTTGACATGAAAAGTCTCTATATATCTGACAGGAGACAAGAGAAGACTACAAAACAATTGAGTGTATGCATGGAGAAGCGGTTACATCAAAAGACTACAAAACAATTGAGTGTATGGAGAAACGAGTACTAATGATGAAAGGTTGGGTGATGTGATAACCCTTCCCAAATAAACAAATTTTTTGATATTAGAAGAAGGAAGAAAAAATGAGAAACACGCACAATCACCGTTGAAATGGAATCATATTTGATTTCATTGATCTGGTGTATCTTTTACATTCCATAATTAGTGGTCAAACACCACCGCACCATCATAGTCAACGCAATTTGTGGAGAATAGATACGCATAAATCTAGCATGCTGCAATTTTCTCTACATGCACTTGAGGTGCGGTCTACTAATTAACTTTCTTAAAAAATGTGAAACTATTTTTTAAAGCCCAGACCTTTGGTATTATCCCTAAAACCAAATCTTTGTAGCTTTATTTTTTTAAACGCAGACCTTTGGTATTCCCTGAAACTGAAAATCTATCTATGAATCTTTCACCAAAAGCAGCTACGATCATCGCAAAGCAGGCAATCGACATCAGTATTTATATCATCATCCTGCCAATTGTCCTTCGGATTTGCGCTTAGTGATTTCTAAAAGAGAAATCTCGGTTTCAAGGTGAGAAAAACTGCCTCATCCATCTACTCTAACTGATATTATGCCACCATATTTGTTCATAAGGCCACAAATAGCTATTAGACATACATGCAAAAACAGTTGAAGGTTTTTGACGATTAAATTAGTTATGGTAGTATGGATTTGCTACTTTATTAGCCTTTTTTTTCCTTGGTATGGTAACTGGCGGAATATCTTTCGATTTTTGTTTGGTTTCATGCTTTTGATACTTCACTTTTGTTAAGAAGCTTCCAAAAATGGTTTCATGATTTTACCATCACAATTTCATGGATTTTTTTTTTAACTAGTATGAAGCTGCAAGAATCTTATGTTGCTCTTTTTAATTGGCTGCATGTGGCAAACGATTTTTATCGCAGCTGAAAGCATTGTACCAATTTGGTGCATGTCAGAAACGCCCACAGTTAGTTCTTAGAAATCCATTGTTCGAATTGAGACATTTGAACTTCAATTAATATTCCTGACTGAACACCACACAGTTTTGGTGCTATTGAATCTTGCAAACTCTGCTATGTATAATAGATACAGAGAGTTGGGAACTGTGGATTACATTTTCACATAGCGGTGGATGGCGTAACAGATACGAAAAGGATATTGTGCCTTTTAATCAGTTGCATGTCGCATTCAATCAGATTTGAAAGCCTTGGACTAATCAGCATGCCGTAATTCTGATTCAGACATAGTTGCATGTCACTAATTCAGACACATACATAAATTTGAAATCCCATGTACATTACACAGGATTCTGCAAATTAACCTCATAGTCTTGCATTTGTTGCCTGCAGTAGTTCACAATGGCGGCGACGCTAGTTTGTGACTGGCTATGGCATTTACCACTCTCGGACTGGAAAATTGTAAAGGAGTTTGGTCTTGAGAAGATAGTTCATTTGGCCAAAATAGAGATTCCAGAATCTATTCCTAATTACCTTGCAGGGTTCTGGAGGAAAGAAATACGGGTGCTCCGAATCAATGATTGTGATTTCTGTCCAGTCGTTGAAGAATTTTTGTTCTTCTTTGATCATAAACTGAAGAATAAAATAGTCCTACCGCCTATTGAACCCCTTATAGTTCCCAGAGACTTAGCCAAGTTCCTCTGTATATCTGAAGATGAAGCCATGAATCTGATAAAAGACTCGGAATTAAATGTGCGTTGGATTTGTGAGGACTTGCGTGATCACCCTAATCCCATCGTTAGGGGTAGAGCTTTTGTGCTGGCTTTTACCGGACAATTCCTCTTCAGCAATGGTTGTGGAATGTGTTCATTGGCAGTTGTGCCAATATTGATTCAAGCTCTCAATGGTCTGTCCATTGTACCACTTGTTCTAGGACAACTGCTTGTGTCCCTGGATAAATTTCAAAGCAGGGGTTATCTCAGTTGTCCAACGTTATTTGCGGTACGTTTTAGTTTTTTATTACCATCTTTTATTCTCAAATGTTGTCGTATTGTTTCCGCTACAATTTAAATATTTATCGCAGGTATGGGCACTGGAGCACATGAATTTTCTGGAATTCGACGAGCCCATGCAACCTGGTCCTCTTTCAAATTTTTATGAACGTTACATGCATAGCTACGGCGGGGATGCTATTATATCTGTCAGAGACGTCAGGAGATGGGCAATTGGAAACATTCTGGCTGCCATAAATGCTGGGCATTGGAAGAGCGGATCAGTTCGTGCAAAGTTCATCGTTTGGAGAATTCCGCACTGGAATTTCGAGCCCCTGATCTGGTCTACTAAAGAAGAAACCTCCTATGTTGTGCTTCCATCTCTCAAGAAACTAACTTACTATGTCCCAGCCCTTGTCCTAAGACAGTTTGGTTTTCTCCAGACCCGACCCCCAAGAAGAGGGTTAAGGCCAATGTTGTTACGCTTGTCGCAGGAAGCACTGCATAGCGTTAAAGATGGCCTAAGCGCCAAAGGTGGTCGAGTTGCTTTCCCGGGTAACCTAACTCCAATCGGCCCTGCTAAGAATTACGACGGAGAATATAAACTATGGCGGGGCATGGAATTGCCTTATACATCCGACGATGAGTATGATACCGATCTATAGATTTCCCCTTCGTTTTTTTCTTGGGGTACGCACACACTGTCATCATATGTGGGAAACTTTTTGAGTTTAAACTTTTTGGGTATATATGTATTCGGCGTAAGTGAATGGTGCAAGTATTTTGGGTATACTCTTTTATGGTTTTCAGTCTCTTCTTTTATATATGTAGTCTCTTCTCATTTTGTAAAGAAGAAACTCTAAACTTTAATATACGGAGTATGTAGCTTCAGCAGGATTTAGCCCTGCTATTATATCACTTTGTTAGTATCATTTTAAAATAGTTGAGCTTTAATGCAAATTATCCATTGATGTTAGGGTTGAATAGAGGGATTGGGATAGTTAAGAATATCATCGAAAAGTCTCCTCGATGGTAAGGATAACCCTGGGCTTAAATCTTGATTTGATTCTTCTGGTCAATGTGTAAGTTAATATGTACATAAATTATCCAAACTGATTGGCTTAGGAATAAAAAAGTATAGTTAAGCTCAACTGCAAAATACGTTTGAATACTGAACTTATATAGACATCCAATATACACGTCTGTTCAAGACTCCTCATTTTCTACCAAAATGTAACGGAATTTCAAGAGATGCGTTTTTCCATCACAACATAGTTATATAGGGGCACTTAGAATGTCTTGAACTTTATATAGACATTCAATGGACGCAACCAATATACACGTCTGTTAAGTGAAATGCATGTACCCCTTCGGAAAAGAATACAACATTGCAGAAGATGAGAGTTCCATGACAAACGCGCTCATATTGGTCTGATGACTCTGGTTAATGTGTAGGTTAAGCCCAACTGCAAAATACGTCTGTGACAGATCCTAGGCCTGATCAGATTTATCTTGGGCTGTAACCTAAATTAAGCCCATCGTTGCTGTGTAAGTTCTAAACGATCTTATGGACTAGAGGGCTTACCCGGATGCTCGAGCCTGGTTCATGCACCTAAATATTAGCTCGCAGACATGGGCCCCTGACCCGGTTCAGAGGTCCGTCCATTTTGTTTGTCACGTACCCTTAGATAAGATAGATCGCGTGGCAATATAACCATATTTAGGCAGCTCAACTCTTATTGTCCTCGAGTGGCTATAGATGCTGGCTATGGACACCAACAAGTATGTAGAATTGGTGAGTGTCGAACTGAAACCTCCACATTGGACACGCAGAGTAAAAATTGATTTCTTCAAGTGTCTACTAACCCATATTTTGGCACTTTTCATCATTTTTGTCCCGGAGTAGCTACAGATGCCGGCTGTGGACACCCAACAATAATCTCGAATTGGAGAGTGTCGAATGAAAACCGACACGCTGAGCAAACAATTATTTCTTCAAGTGGCAATCTACCCATATTTTGGCACCTTACATCTTATTGTCCTGGTATGGCTATTGAGCTGTCTATGGACACTCAAGGAAATCTCTAGTTGGTAAGTGTCAATTGAAAACTCCCACAGTGGACACGCATATAAATTATCGAACATCTTGACGTTGCTATCTACTGGTAGATCGACACTGACAATGACAAACACAAGCTCAACGTGCCTTTATGATTCCCGAAGGCTACTGAATCAACATCGTAGTTATATCTGAGCAAATGGACACTTGAAGAATTTATGGAATTGCTTTCACGTTGCTATTCAACAGTCATTCGACACTGACTTTGACAAACACATAGGAGAGTGACAATGTGGTCAGTAGTTGCGACGGTTGATAGCTCAATCCTTGCCAAGGATCCTGTAAGCAATCAAAACCGTCGTATAAAGGGGGAATACAGACACTACATTCACCCAGACGTGTTTATTGGACGTCATATCGCCACTTGATTCAAAAACCGTCACATGGCTCCATGAAAAAACCGTCTTAAATG
>JAJJMA010328573.1:0-10813 GCA_023529015.1 Papaver nudicaule
CCCCCAACTTGGTCATCCATAAGAGTTGAATTGAAACCGCACGTAGATAATTGAGGGGGAACTAAGTCGATCACGTGATGTGGTATTTTAAATGTTCGTTCTCGGGGAGTTGTGAAGAATTTTTCCTAAACCTAAAATTGATTTTAAATCCGTTTGAAAGATTGGGTTGTTTGAAAATTGATTTTTGATTTAAAAAGAGTGAATAGAAATTAAACAAATTAAAACAAGATTAAACGATGATTTTTTTGTACCAATATTAAAATTAACTGAGACTCCGGATTTCACCAAATCATGTTCAATTGATCACAAATATAATAATCCTAATTATTTATAGCACACATATATATGACTCTTATTTTTGCCAAAGTATTAATCTCAAATATTAATTGTATTTAAAAGCATGAAACATCAAAAGATTTAACTAAGCATGATTCATCAAGTAAATTAACAATTAATTAAGAAAATAATTAATTCAATTAAAACAGTGCAAACAGTCAAATAAGATTAATTAAAATTGGTACCTCAAGAACATGATATTGGTTTCCTCCTTTGCCTCAGTCATGGAGAAATTTAGCTACTCATGATTGCACAAAAACACTTCATCTTGATTGATATAATATTTAATAATAAAATCAGGAATAAAGAAGAAGAATAAAATAATTGCTTTTCTTTCTCTAAAATTGGCTAAAACAAAAGGTGGCCAAAAAGTTGGCTGTAGCAAAGTATATATAGGGAAGAAAAACCCTATTCTCCAAAAATACCTAAAGAACTCGTGTAAAGTAGGATAAGGAAAAGAAATATTGCTCCGGTGCTTCGCGACGTAACATAATAGAGTAGCCTTCAAAGATCAATGGTCCGTAGCAAACCTAATCCACGTGTCAATATTTATTGGATGTTACATCGAGTTGGATGTTGCTGAGTGCATCAAAGAATACCAAAAGCTGCTGACTTCTCTCACCCACGTGCTCCCTCTCTTCTCCTCTGACTTTCTTTTCTCTTTTTTTTCTTTTCCTCCACACTTTATCTGCCACACGTCTCACCCTCACTCTCTTTCTTCGTCATCTCTTTCTTCTGGACCAATCCCTGCGCTACACATCCTCCACCGACCACTGCTTAACTTTATCTGGCCGCCGACATGGCAATCATTAACCGCCGTTAGCAACGCCTTTTCAGCTCCCTCACCGATCATGACATCAGCCAACCAGCGTCCGCCACGTGTCCAGGTCACCCTTTAGCACTTTGGCCGCCCCTTAGCAATACTTTGACACCTTTTTCTCCTTTCAATCCAAATCACTACAAAACACAAACAAAAGGGTAAAATGCACCTTTTATATGAAAAATAGCAAAGAAAGTGTAATCAATAAATATATTAGAGAGGTGTTTTTAGACACCTATCATCACGCCGTCGGCAACTTTCAATTGTTCTACGGCAACCGTTGGGGACGATGAAACCACGGTAGCTGAAACCATTTCGCCCTCTTCAAGCTCTGAGTCTGGAGGAGAGAAAAAATTGATATTTTCTGGTGCATTGGGGACAGCCACAGGACGAGTAGAAGAAACTGAATCGGAACAAGACGATTCATTCGATAATTGTTTCGAAACCAAACGAGTGGGCTGGATTAACACTGTTAACTGATGGGCTTGGGCTGGAGATAATGGTGCCTCTCTTCAAAAGAGATATAGCACCCTTTGCCAGGAAACCCGATAGGCAATTTACCCGCCTAGCCTTAACCGCCTTGGGTGTTTGCTTTTGTTTTTCAAAAGAGAAATTTAATTTTTAGTCCAAAAAACCGGAACCGGATTAGGCTATAGTCCTGGTCTAAATGTAATTATCCCCTAGTCCAAAACCTAGCTAAATTACCTGGATACCCCTAACTGGCATGTGCGACCCACCCCACTACTCCTACTACCATTACCATTAATACTATCTACAGACGTTAAAGATAAACTCAAAAACCAACTGAAATTCCAAAAATCGCTCATCCAAAAACCAATTGAAACCATTAAACATCAAATTCAAAAGCGCAAAACAGTACACAAACTTGAGAACCAAAACCAATTTAGATAACTCGTGAAAACCTAGATCTACAATGAAAAAATCATCCAAACCTGATCTACAATTAAGAAAATTATCAAAACTTTCCAGAAGTATCATTAAATCAGTACATATCATTAAAAATCAACTAAAAACCCAAAATTGCGTACTTACGGTACATATCAATATGTCAGTACATACGATATGTACTGGACGGCAGTACATATGATATGTACTGAGTGAAAAAAAGAAAAAGTAGAAGAATACCCAAGTCAGATTTCTAACAGTACATATGATATGTACTGTGGGCAGTACATATGATATGTACCGGGTGAAAACAAGAAGAAGTAGAAGAAAAAATTTCAAGTCAGATTTCTAACAGTACATATGATATGTACTGGGGCAGTCCCCAGTACATATCATATGTACTGAGTGAAAACAAGAAGAAGTATAAGAATATCCCAAGTCAGATTTCTAACAGTACATATGATATGTACTGGGGGCAGTACATATGATATGTACTGAGTGAAGTATAAGATTATCCCAAGTCAGATTTCTAACAGTACATACGATATGTACTGGGGCAGTACATATCATATGTACCGGGTGAAAACAAGAAGAAGTAGAAAAATATCCCAAGTGAGATTTTTAACAGTACATATGATATGTACTGGGGGTAAGTAGAAGAATATCCCAAGTCAGATTTCTAACAGTACATATGATATGTACTGGGAGCAGTACATATGATATGTACTGAGTAAGTAGAATAATATTCTAAGTCAGATTTCTAACAGTACATATGATATGTACTGGGGGCAGTACATACGATATGTACTGAGTGAAACAAAAAAAAAAGAAGAATACCTCAAGTCAGATTTCGAACAGTACATATGTTATGTACTGAGCTCAGTACATATCATATGTATTGTATCTTCTTCTTCATAAATTTATTCTCGAATTTTCTTTTTCAATCTTCTTTCCACAATTCCATCTCGAATCTTCTTGTTCACCTTCACTTCACATCGAATCTTTCACCATCACTCGTTTCTCTCTTTATATCATCGCAAAATTGAAAACAAAAAACTAGATCTGAAATTTATTTTAAAAAAAAATCCATCTCTTTATATCAGTTTTTGAAATTAAATTTCTCATACACTTAATCCTGCACTTTATAACAATTAGCATCTAATTTCCCCAAAATTTACGAACCCTAGGGGTTTCAATTTTATGAACTTTTAACACAATCACAAAATTCAAAACTACATAACCAGATACAATCGAGTATGTTGTTGGTAGTGGTGCACTGGTGTGATGGTGGAGATGTAGGCAGCGTATGGAGAAGAAGAAGAAGAAGAAGAAGAAGAAGAAGAAGGGGGTCTGTTTTACTCTCTATCTCTCTCTTTGTCGTGAATATGGAGAAGAAGAAGAAGGGGGTATTTCGGTGATTTAGAAAATATTGTTTAAACTTTCCACACGTGTGCCACCGGTTTTCTCTTTGGTTTGGACTAAAGACTAAACGGGTTTTTGGGTTGGACTAGCGGCTAAACTATCTAGTGAATAGTGGACTATTCACTAGATTCTACTTTTCAAAATTCAAAATTTTCCGCTTGCCATTTCTCTTATGTTTTTATGCGTATAATCTAAAACCGTAAATAAGAGACAGGGAATCGCAGATATGGTACACACTACACAACAATACCACATAAAGACCATATGCACTGTTATGTAATTGGATTCATGATATATGAAAATTGTTTTTAGCATTTTCTTTCAGATTCCAATGGATGCCAAAGGCGTTATTCTTCTCACCCACACATAAATTAGGCAACATTAGTGTATATGTCGTCCGTCGAGGCCTCTAAGAAGACCGCACATTTATCTTTGCCAAAAAAAAAAAAATACATTGTTACGACAGCGTTAAGGAATGTGGCTCACTACTTATACAGTGAAAACAGACGACAGCCAACCAAAGTAAATTTTTTTACATCTACAAAAGTCTTTTTTTACATCTACAAAAGTTAAGGATTGAAAAAAAGACACCTGTACCGAACCCAACACACGTGTTGCCTCTTTGGTTTTTTCAAGACCACCGTTAGATCACAATTTTATTTAGAAACCCATTATAATCAACGGTGAAATAATTAAATAAACTTCTTCATTACCCCCCAAAATTTTTTCTCGTTCTCTCCTCCTTCCTTCCTTCCTTTTTCTTCTCCCCCATAGATTTCTCAGATTATACACTCAAACACACAAAGACCTACCTAATTCCGGTTTGGGTTTTCTTGTTTTATGGTTTAGAACAATAAAAATATCATCTTTTTGGTTTTGAATGCAAACCCTGAAACCCTACTTTTGATTTTTTTTTTTTATTCTGATAGAGGTGTTGACCTTCTCTGTATAAAGATATATATATGGAAGAAGAAACAGAAACGGTCTTTTGAAGAAGAAGATGACGATGAGAAACTAATTAGCAGCACCACTCCTAATTAGTTGAACAATTTATCTATTTGGTCGATCGGGTGTTTGAAATTTGTAGAATTGGGTAATTTATCTATTAGAGTTGATTGAGTTTCAGGTTTTTTTTTTAGATCTGATTGGAAGTGCGAATTTGTATATAATGCACTGTAAATGTGAAATCAAGTGGTGGTGGCGGCGCTGGTGGTGGCAGCTGCTGGTGTTGCCGATTAGGGGTGGGACTTGGGTTGGGTCAACCCACCCAACCCGTGCCCAACCCGAACGTTGGGCGGGTTGGGTTAGGTATTTCAAAATTTTGGGCAACTATGGGCATATATTTTACCAACCCGAACTAACTTGGGCAAGCACGGGTTCACATGTCTCTAACCCAAGCAACCCGAAGAACCCACGGAACTATAAAATAATTTATATAATTATTTTTATTAGTGGTATTATTATTATTTTTAGTATAATTTTTCATATCATTTTTTAATCAAAGAAAGAAAATTTATATTATATTATTGCATTAATAAGAATCTCAATTGTAGTATAAATGAAGTAACTAAATCTACTTGTTACCTAGATTTATCATAAAATATTGTTTTAAAATAAATTGTAATAACATTTGTGCGTGTATATACATAACCTACCTTTGCACATTTTAGAGATTTTATTGGAATTAATGTCACAATTATTAATGAAAATCTTTTGATACCGTCATTTATATTGTTTATTTTATTACGGTTTTTAGTTTTAATTAAACATGAATCATGGGCCAACCCGAAGAACCCGAGGAACCCAAGATACAAGTTGGGCGGGTTGTGGGCACACCTCCATGGGTTCCACGGGTTCCATGGGCAACCTGGGCAAATAATTTTTAGTACGGGCATGGCTTAGGCAAGCCTCCAACCCGCCCAACCAACCCAAGTCCCACCCCTATTGCCGATGATGATAGTGGTGGTGCCTGCGACGCTGCTGGTTGTGGTGGTGTTAATGGCAGAGGAGTTTTGCTGAGGGTGGTGGGAGAAAAGATGGAGGGCGTTTATGTCAATTCGCTGTTGAATAAAGATATGGGAGAAAAGATGGGGGCTTTTGCGTCATTTCAGCGTTGAATAATTTTTCAACCGTCCGTACGAAAAAAGACACTTCTTTTTATTATGAACCGTGTTTTTGGGCATACCCAAAAATTCATTGGCCTCCCAACATAAGACAAAATAGCGAGAAAAGTCTAGGTTGCCCTCTAAAAATGTGAGATTACCAATTTGTCCTTCACTAATCCTAATTTTAATCCAAAACATAAACTATCCTATATATACCTAATTCAAAAATACAAATCATTTTAAAAAAAATCCATCTCACTCTTCATCTTCTTCTCTTCTTCTCCTCCTCCTCTACTTCTCAAAAATCAATAAACTCTAAAATCAAATTAAAACAAATGAAAACTAGTAGCGATAATCAAAACTAGTAGCAACATTCGAATCAAAACAAATCAAAACATTAGAATCAAGAAAAATGAGTAGAAATCCACATTTTGAAGTTGAAAACTATGGACCTCAATCGAAAGAATTAATCCCCCTAATGGAATTGAATCTCAACAAAAACAACTTGAAATGCGTCTAGGAAGGTATTTCACAGATACCCCTAGTATTTTTTGTGAATTTGATTGTTAGAAACCCCTAGAATCGATGACTTCTTCTTTGTTTTTCGAAAACAGAACGAGTTTCGGCTCACAAAAGTATTCTAGATCTAGAGCCGAAACTGTTTCGGCTCAGAAAAATTCAAATTTTTCTGAGCCGAGACTGATGTTCTTCTCTGCAACCGAAACAGTTTCGGCTCTAGATCTAGAATACTTTTGTGAAATTATGATAAGGAATAGAAATGTGCTTCGGTGCGTCTCGTCGCAACATAATAGAGTAGTCTACCTAAAATCAACGGTCCAAAAGATGGCAACACGTGGCTTCATCTTAGGGAAGCAGTACGACAAAGTTGATGTTCCGTGAAGCATCAAACCAAAAATATCTCCACCGACATCACCTTTCTCCTTTGATTTTCCTCTCTCCCACGTGATTGTTGCTCGCGTGTCACTCGTCCATTCGCTGGATTTTCTTCTTCTTCCAATCACGCCTCGCCACGTGCAGAGTACAGAGTAGTCACCGACATCTGGGGCCTACATGTCGGCTACTTTTTCTCTTCTTCTTTTTCCTCTTTTCAAGGTTTAACACAGAGCAAGTTTCGGCTCTAAAAAAATAGTAAAAACCTGGGCCGAAACTGTCTCGGCTCACACGATAATTTCAACCTCTAGGCCGAAACAAGGGCTAACTAGTTTCGGCGTGGTTAGAAGATTATTCGAGTGAGCCGAGCTGTTCTTGAGTGGTCAGTTTCGGCTTTCTGGTTTTGGAGTTTTTCTGGGCCGAAACTTCTTCTGGTTTCGAAAATCGAAGGATAAATGGTGATTTTTGGTTCTATTTGTTGGATTCAACCTACACAAACAAGATTAATCATGATGGGGAAGGTATACAAGATGGAAACACACCCAACAACCTAATATTGTCGATTTTGGTCTTCAAATCGCCCAAAACCCAAGTTTTTTCTCTTCTACTCAATACCACCATAACCCAAAACTCAAAACTAAAAACCAGAATTTTTAGTTAAGATTTAGTTTAACCTAATTATTTCTACTATTACTATTATTAGTGCTAATCATAAAATTAAGCTCTAATAAGTCAAAGGGTAGATTAGCATTTAAAAAATTATTTTTTACTAAGGGATAGCCAGATTATGCCCGGGTGACCCTATTATAGTGAGATGAGATGAGATGAGATGAACGGTTTTATTTTGGGGCAGAGAAGCATGAAGGGAACCGTACCTAGCAAAGAGGCGGACCACACCTGGGGTGTACGAGTAGAAAATCTGCATAAGTACTCGAGGTACCACATCCATCAGATCTACTCGCACATACAGTATATTGTGGTTTAGCAGTCCGAAGACAACAAGAACAGCATCGAGGATGCAATGAACAGTGATTCAAACTAAGTAAAACAATCAAGACAGGATAAAGAAGACTTTTCTGTGTATTACTAATGCTGAGATTACATGAATAAAACCCTAAGGAACCAGAGGAGATTACAAACCTAATCTCTCTCTTGCTACTTAGGCTCAACCAAACAAGAATCCAACCCTTACAAAGTTTCCCAAGCTCGCCTTATATAGGGCCGAGCTTGGGTGGTTTACAGCTAATAAAGACAAATGACTCAATCGTGGTGGTGTCAGTTTCTGTCGAGTAAGGCGGTTTACGCTCCGAAGCTGGATCATAGGCTTCGGTCCTTCGTCGTAGTCCGAATCCCTTTTACTCCGAATCTTTCCTTTGCCTACCCGAGACGTCGCTGCCCGTTTTCTCGGTATGGTTCTCTCAGCATGGTTATGCTCCCTGGATGCGAGACACGTGGCCCGAGGGGTTTTTACCCCCCACATGGGGAAAAACTGTTTAGTCCTTTTTTAGGTGGATCTATATCCATTTAGTCCTATTACAAAAGTGACTTTTCTGTTTAGTCCTTTGTTATTAAAAGAATATAATAACTCTAATTTAAAAATATAATATCTCCCAAAATATAACTCGAAAATTAACAAATTTTATATATTCGGAAAGCTCTTGACGAGATTTACACAACGAGTACCATTGTTGATATGTTTCGAAACATTTTTTTTACACTACCGGTAATGGTACTTCATGTTGGGGGATGAATTCAATTTTTAACTTCATATTTTGGATGAAATTCATATATCACTTCATATTTTGAGATGAATTCAATTTTTAACTTCATATTTTTTTATATTAATTCATTTTGAAATTCATATTTTGAGATGAAGTTCATTTATCATTCATATTTTGAGATTAAATTCAATTTTTAACTTCATATTTTTTATATTAATTCAATTTTTAACTTCATATTTTGAGATGAAGTTCATTTATCATTCATATTTTGAGATGAATTCAATTTTTAACTTCATATTTTGAGATGAATCTCATTTACCACTTCATATTCTTAGATGAATTCAATTTTTAACTTCATATTTTGAAATGAAATTCATTTACCACTTCATATTTGTAGATGAATTCTACTTTAATTTATAATCCTTATGAAATGAATTTTATTTTGTCACTTCATATTTTGAGATGAATTTCATTTATGACTTCATACATTGAGATGAAATCTACTTTAGAACTTCATAATATGAGATGAAATCTATTTTATCACTTTATAGTAGGAGATGAAATCCGTTTTGGTACTTCATTTTCTAAAATGAAATCCGTCACCGGGTAACGTGAAAAAAAATGTTTCGAAACATAGTGACAATGGTACTCGTTGTATAGATCTCGTCAAGAGCTTTCGGAATATATAAAATTTGTTTCATTCCGAATTGTAGTTCTTGAGATATTTAATTTTTTAATAAATTTTCATTAGTTTTATAAATAAAAAAGAATAAAAGATAAAATGGTATTTCTGTAATATTAAAAAGGATGATGATGTCACTCCGCGTGGGTAACGTTCACCCAAGGACCAAACAATAAAAAAAAGGACTAAATAGAAATATTAGGACCAAACAAAAAACTTTTAGGACTAAATAATAATCTTGATTGGCTCACAGGACTAAATAGAAATATAAGGTCTAAATCTAGGACTAATTGGTAGTTTCTACGATATTTAACGGGTTGCGTGCAACCACCGTCAATATCTCCCTTCACCGTGAAAATCTCTGAATAAGATTCAGGCTCAAAAACCAAACTTCGATGAACACCAGAAGAATGCTCGACCTGCTTATCCGCAACCGAGATATTAGTTGTGATCTACCTATCTCTCACTGATAATCCCAAAGTCCAAGCAGCTGAATTTACCGGCCCTTTGACTTTTAATCCAATTTCAGAGAGAACTTCCCCTGTTCTTGTTTCATGGCTAACAGAAAGAAGACCTCCACATGCAGCTCCAATGCAAGAAAATAGCTGATAATCCCAAAAGTTCTGAGGAATTCCCGAGGCAATTATCCAAGCATTTGATACCCTTGAAGAAGAAGAAGAATCATTTGTAGATAACGACCATGGAAGAAGATGAATCATCACTCCCTCCACACATAAATCACCCTTCGCCGCAATTCTGTCTCTTTCCTGTAAAGAAGATGCAAATAGAACTCCTTCATTGTGAGACAATGGCCAAATTTTGAAAGAAAAGTTAATATTGAGAAATTGTTGCAGCCAACCCCCTATTTCAGACCAATCGACATTTAATGCATTGACATCAATCTTTAAAGCTAAGTTCCAATCACCCACATAATTAATGTTAGGAGCAGAAAAACCATTCTCCGTGATGCTAGGAGATGCCAACTTATTCCAACAATTTGGAATTTGGGGACCAGCTATAAAACTAGTCTTCGCATATGGATTTTTTTGAGAAAATTCTTTTCTATTCTCGTTGAAGTTGCAACAAGCTTCAAGTGTTCTGCAAAATTCTCTCCATCCCTGTTTGTTTCTACCCATCGGGAAGAAGCAATGGTGTAGGAAACCTTTTGCATCAGGAATAGAAAGCTTTAGAAATTCTCCTCCTTTGGTCTTGTCCCTTGATAAAGTAAACCACTCAGATTTTTCGGAGAAAGTCCACTGACCCTTAGTGAAATCCACCTGCAGAATTTCGTGAATCTTGGAAATAAGCCATAACCCTCCATCTCTAGTAAAAGAGTTAACCCATTTTTTCCCTTTACAAGTCTCTCCAATGGTGATGATATTAGAGGAGTTTCCCCACATTTCAAAAGATTTTCCCTGAATAGAGCAATTCAAAATGCCCACTCCCTCTTGAAGAATAGTCCCACGACCTCCCCCATTTGATTTGCGGCTACGTTTTCCGGTCACAGAAATCCATGGCTGATCAGACGCAAGATCCGAAGTTTTCTCTCTCATATTCTCTTCTCTTCTCTATCCTACTTACTACTCTCTTCTTGATGCCTTCAAAATCGGTGAGCCTGGATCAAAGAAGGTAGGTAGGGATCCGTGGGAAAGCTCATCCTATAAAACTTCTTTAAATATCTACCGGTTGTAAAAACGGAGGTAGGGAGTCATTTCATGACGGTGTCTTATGTTTTTATGGTAGACATGGTTAGGTCATTCACCAATACAAAGATTCGAGCAATTAATCTCCGTAATGCAGTCCGGATCACAATTTTTCCTCTCAAGTTTTGGGTATGCATGTTGAGAAGGTTCTTGCACCACCTGTTCTTTATCCTGAATCAAATATGAAAACCATTATAGGGTGGCAATTTGTGATCAAATCACAATTT
>JAJJMA010328608.1:0-12839 GCA_023529015.1 Papaver nudicaule
TTACTATTTAACTCGGCATCCAGGTTCAAAACTTGCTTTTTCTTAACCTCCAACTCTTGAAAGTAGCCATCTCGCTCCTTAACAGCAGTTTCAAGGCGCCTTTCCACCTTTTTCACATCCCTAGAGAGATCACTCTTCTCTTGCTGTAAATATCGAATATCCGCGTCAAGATGGGTAATTTCAAGACCTCGCGCGTGAGCTAGGTCCAGCAGATACATTCCATGATGCTTCTGTTGCAAAAAGAGGCAAGTAAAAAATCAATACACGAAACAAATGGTACACAAAGAACAACTTAAACAAAAACACACTTACAGCTTCGATAAATGCTTGGTGCTTGGTAGCCGCCGAGGCAAGGACATCTCTTCCCCATTCACCAAAAAAAGCTTGAGAAAGAAACATAGCTACCGAAGGATCAAGTGGGTGATTCAGGGGATCCCTAGCATATGCTTTCAAATGGTCAGAAAGGTCTTCGGCATAAGGACCAGGAAGGGAACTTCGTTCAAGGAGCTTCTGAGACCCCTCCGCCGAGCAAGGCCTTCGCGCAAAACCAGCGGGAGCAGAGATTACGCCCAAAGCAGGTTGGGAGGATTGACCCAATGAAGCATCCACAAGACGATCATTAGAGCCATACTCATTGAAATTTATGCCAGATGGGCAGGGATTAACAATCCTGACATCAGGAAAAACAGGGGCACTAGGTCCTTGCGCTGACACAGCAATTTGAGAACACGTCGCCGAGGCAGCCTCCCGAGGAACTTGCTCATTCGAAGGCCCCCTTTTCAACCTTTTCAAAGGTTCAACCCTCTCATCTTTGGTACCTTCGCCATCGGCATCTCCCACGGACGTGGCAGGAGTAACTAAACCTTTGCCAATAGTCCTGGTAGTAGGTCCCTGCGAACCAACGATTCGGGAAATAGTTTTCACAAGCTTCTTTTTTACACTACCAAAGGCAGGTTTCTCCCGATTCGGGTCGCACAAAGAAAATTTCATTATACCATCGTTAATCAGGAGCACCTCGTCCTGGTGAAAAGTAGTCGATTCGTCAGGTTCTAAATAGAGGCAGGTATCCATACCCATCGAATAACTGAGGCATGTAGTGTTTATCACTTGACCACCTTCCCCCCTTTCAGCAACCAACTTCAAAGGTTCTTTTCTCTTATTCGGATCATCGGATTGCTCCTGAGCTTGTGGATTTTTCAACTTCTCCTGCTTAGACTTCTGAAAAAAGGGCCACATGAGTAAAACGACCAACAACAAAAGAGTTAAAAAGATATATACTTTTCGCCATACCCTCTCCTTGAGAACAATTATCTTCTCCTGGGACTTCTTGCGCTCCTCTTCGGAGAAATGAATCTTGTAGAATTCAACAACAGAGAACTTATGATCATCTTTAAACTTTGTTCGTTCGACCTTTTTCTCTTCGTCTTCGTAACCAAAAAGAACGGGACCTTCGATAAGCACGGGCTTCGAAAACCATACCCTGTCGCTAGAATGGCGAAGAAGTGTGTTTGTCTTAGACCCAGAAAGATCTACGTCGCCCACAACATGCGAAGAATCAGCCACTTTGCCAAGGCTCACACTCCAGGGAGCCTTTTGTTTAAGCAAGCTTTTTTCCACCTTATAATACTTGAAAAAATTCTCAGCAGACCAAAAACTTGGTGGGCGTTTGAGTTCCTCGGGAAGCTTATCATAATAATACGATTTGCCCTCCGAGCGAGCCACCCACTCTCGAATAACTCGAATATAGTTCCCGTTCAATTGCATCACACCGCAAGGAGGACTGATTTGAGAGTAAATTTCATAAAAAAGGGGATTCACGGGATCGTATAACGGAATAGGAAGACCGGCGCCAAGCTGCTCACCGGAGACAATCAACCTCCTATCACTACACTGATGAGAAGAAAGCAATTCAGGGGACAGATTGACCTTGCCCAAGCTCTGGCAAGGGAAAAGATTCACATCAAAACCATAAATCTTGGCTCTTTCTTCCCAAGTGAGTTTTTGAGGATCCACCATCTTCCGGGGGAACTCGCCACCAGACAGTGTACTCTTTTTAGGAGCCTGAAAACAAAAGAAATTTAGGGGATGAACAAGCAAAGAAGAATATAAGCCAAAGGCAGTTGCAAAAACTCACCATGAATGAAGTAGCAGATCGGCAATGGAAAGTGTCCAGAGAAGGTCGAGAATGCTAAAATGTCACAGAAGGCTATGGAAGGATAGAGGAGGATAAAAAAGAGAGGGCAAACAGGTTTAAATAGGAAGATGCAAGACCGGCGCAGCCGGTAAAAGGTAGAAAGGGCGAAGATTTCGAAATCATTAAAAGCAACATGTGTCAGCTAAGGAAATTAAAAACCGGACACGTGTCGAAAAAGGCAAGGCACAGGGGAGTTTTCTTCTTCGAACCTCCTTGATATTCGAACAAGAAAAGAGGCAAACTGTGGAGGGTAAAACCCCTCAGAACATGTGCCAGAGATCCAAGAAACAAAACCACACCAAAGGAGGAAGTAGCGAAGCTTCAGGATCAAACCAAAGAAAGATGAGACCGAGGACACCGAGTAAAGAATCAGAAGATAGGGATTCAGACCCAGCCTCAAAGGACCGAAGCCCCAGAACCATCTTCGGAGTACCACCGAAGGAACCGCCTTACTCGACAAGGACTGACACCACCACGATTGAGTCAATTGTCTTATTAGCTGTAAACCACCCAAGCTCGGCCTATATAAGGCGAGCTTGGAAAACATTGTAAGGGTTGGATTTTTGGTGTAACCTAAGTGGCGAGAGGGATTAGGTTTGTATCTCCTCTAGCTCCTTAGGATCATATCCATGTAGTAGTAAAACAGAAATATAACACACTTTACGCTTTATCTTTCAATTAATGGGTCTTTTTACATGTCTTCGGTACTGTTCTTGAGGTCTTCGCACCTTGAATAATGTTTAAATAATTGTGTGTGTGTGTGTGTGTAAGATCTGAGGACTGTAGAACATGATGCACCTATGCAGATTTTAAACCCATACAACCAGGGTTCTCTCCATTCCAAGATAGGAAGCTCCCAAAAATGAGTGTCCCACTAGAGGTAGCCTTAAGGTGCATAGAGGCATCCGAGATGGCGGGCGAGATTCAATATCCACGAAGCAGGGGTAACTAGCCTCCATGCAGTAGTAATTCAAGGGAATATTGCGAGTTTCACAAATTTTATGCCCCCCCCCCCCCCCCCACCACCACCCACAGAGCAGTGCATCAATGCACAAAATCAAGTGCACTATTTTATATCGAAAAGAAAATTTGATCATCTTCTCGGACTACCAAATCCCCCAAAGAAACAATCACCCGAAGTTAAAAAGCACCAAGCATACGAAATCAAAATCAATAGAGACATCCTCAATTTCGATGATTGCAACACAATAGTGCACTCGGAAATTACTGAGTAAAGCTTCCACAATAGCATTACTGATAGAATCCATAAACGAGACCTCGAGGGTAAGGAGATAATGAGCGTGGCTGTGAAGAAGCCACCGGAAGAATGGCAGTTGAAGCTGGTGTTCTTTTCTGCCAAGGACATCTCAGATTGTGGAAAGTCTCACAGTGATCCTTTGGTAGTAACTTCAAAAATTGGAAAAATTGCAATGCCTAGAGTACTCATCGATCCAGGGAGCTCTGTAGACACTCTCTTCGGGAAAGCGCACGATCAAATGTTTGGGAAAAAAGCAGCACTGGTACCTACAACCTATAATATCTATGGTTTCAATGGAAAACCATCATCCACTAGAGGAGAGTTGCCATTGATTGTATATGCGAGGAAATTGGAATTGCTTACCCCGTTTTGTGTCATAGATATCGATTCTCCCTACACCGCTATAATGGGACGACCATGGCTTCATGGGCTTATGGGAGTAGTCTCGACGCTGCATCGGCGCATTCGATTCCCAACACCAAAGGGAATTGCTGAAATCGTAGGAGACTTATCCGAAGCTCGTTTTTGTAATGAAGTTGATATTCGACAACGAGAAGGCCTAGAGGCACATCAAGAGAATGTAATCAAGCATTAAAAATTCACAGAAGCAGATATAAAGGAATTCATCACTGACGTAGATATGAGAACGATGAAAAATACGACAACATAGCAATCAAAGAGCCGCAACCCCATCGAAAAACCAAAAACAATAAGGATAGGGGCGTGACAGGGTAAGGAGCGAGGTAAAAAGTTTAAGGATGCAGAAGTATTTATGATAGCTACAAGGAGCTACACGCATTCACAAAGTAACATCGAAGTAACATCAGATAGAGGAAGCCAAGCACGAGGGAGCATCTCGATTATGAGCAATATATTATCACATCAACAACAAAATCCAGTCGATGGATAGACAATCGAGAGGAATTCTTCACCAGGAGTAACAGTACTAGAGAAAATCCCACCTTACCAACGAGGATCATGAGGGAAGTTAGAGCCTACTTGGACGGGTTACATTATAGAACGAGAAATGGGAAGTAAGAAATATAATCTACTCGATTGCAAAGGAAGACGCATGAATAACCTAGTGAAGGGAAGGTATTTAAAGCATTTTATCTAAAAATAGAATATGTAATCAAGACACTTCGATGCCACTAATATTCTCGAATAAATGAAATAAACAACTTGAACTGTTATGCCTCGACACATTATCTAATCCCACTTGATGGGCAAACTCCTACTTGATTTGGCACATTTTTTTTTAAAAAAGGCCCTGACTGATCACCAGGTGCACTAAATCCCACCTGAATGGAAAAACCCTACTCGATTAGGCACAAAGACCTACTTGACTAGGCAAATTCAAATAAACAATAAAATAAGACCTACTTGATTAGGCAATGTTAGACCTACTTGATTAGGCATAAAGGTGAGGTCGATGTAGTCACAAGGGTCATGTGAACTACACGACACACTACTCTACCCACAAGAGACCACGATAGTGGTGGGTACTTTGCATCATAAGCTAGATGCACTGAGACCCACTACCATGCGGTCTTGCAAACCTCCTCGAAGAGGCATCGCGGGGATAATATTTGGGATGGTCCCCTACCATTAGGGAGGCAGGATCCCCGAAGCAAATAACTCGTTTACATTCATGGGAGCAACAAGAGAGTTATTCTAGCAGAGGGCACCTCCTTTATAAATAAATCTCGCCATTAGGAGGGGCGATTAAAGATCGAAGAGTTGAATTCGTGGTTGCGGTAGGAGTACAATACCATGTCTAAGATCCAACTTTGACCGGCACTCCCCAATAATGTTACTTGAATATTGATAGTTGATTCAATACCTACCATAAGCATCTTATTTATTCAGGCAAACCAGGTATCATAACCATCTTGGGGCAAGGCAGGTAATGATAAGCATGTGGGAAGGGTGATCGCAGACCCCACTAGCTTGGGTTTTTTGTCTCTTACGTTGAAGTAAGCCCTAGAATTACACTCTAAGTAAATCACCTGAGAGCTTAGAATGATATGCGAAGGGGAAACTGTTAGAGTATGGCTCGGTCAACCTCACTAAGTGTTGGTATGTCAAGCTTATTTGTCAAATTTAGTGATCAAAACTCGACCGCTTGCAACACACATTAGGTAGAGACTTCATTAAGTTAGCTTTAGGTTGTGGAAGATTTTGATAGGATTTAAAATCACTATTTGAAGAGTTGAAGAAGATTGAAGATCAAACGAAGACATTCGGCTTCACATTCAAGAGGGTAGTGAATCTAAATAATGCGATTCCATTATCTTTTACACTTGTGCTACAAAAGACAAAAACAGAACTTAATGCTTGAGCTTTACGTTATGAATTGATCACTTGTGATCAGTGTGCCTTAAGATATAACTCTACTTTATCGCTTGTGATTTGTTGTTGTAGTTATGACGTTCCATATTGCTTAGAGCTTTCTTTTCTTCTCCGTCTCTAAGTGATATAAGGTTTTTCCTAAAACCTGCGAGTTGGATATAACAATTATGATGTTGTCTCGGTAGTATTACGAGATTTAATCTATCACAGTATTGTGTCTCGACTTACCTTGTCTGACTCTGTCGGATTGATTGGTACGTACTTGTATGTGCTAAATGTAGTCTTATGTTGTGTAGACTCGATATACTGCTGTTCTGAGTTCGAATACTACGTCATGGTTTGGCTCTGATTACTGAAGTTCTGAATCATTTTTTTGATTCTCTAAATATGAACATATAATGCTATATCACACTTTTAGATTTCGAAACCATATTCATGTTATCTCATATTATGGATTTTCAGAGTTGAAACCTCAATGTAGGTTTTGGTAAAACTTAACTTTGATTTCGAAACCATAATCTGGTTTTTGTATCCATAAGCTATTCGGTCCGAAACTTAAATGTTGTGACCAATGAGAGAACTTGAGTTCGAAACGATGTTTGTTGGCTAACAATGACTTGAGAATCGAGACCAATGTGTCTTGACCATGTGAGTAAAGGTCGAAAAGACCCTGGGGTTTCCTACAGATTTATGTGAACCAGGAAATAAACCTGTGCGTCAAGGACAAAAAGGTGTGATGCTGAAACGTCTCTTGACCACATGGACTCTCAAGTTCGACACCAAACATTTGTGACGAGATTAATACGTGTTTCTTGTTTCGAAACCTTAACCAAGGTTTTGTTAAAACAAAATCTAAAGTTTGAAATCTTACTTTGGTTTCGCTATATGGAATCTTGATTTGGGAGCTTGAATTTGGTTCTAGTCATATATGATCCTTTAGGATCCGAAACCTTAACTTTGTTTCTGCCAAACATAATGTAGATTTTGAAACCTAACATTGGTTATCTCAAAATGCATATTTTCGAAGTTCAAACTCTACCATTTTGATTTGTGCTTCAACGAATTAATGAGTAATTGATATTCTCAGTTTGATGTTTGAATTCGTTCATCTTCAATATACAACTAAGTTGGTTTGATTCATAGTCAGAAATATGGTTCGTCGCTCTAGTTAGTAGACACATGATTTCTGATCAATACTGTACGTGATTAGATCTTCGCATGGATATAATTCTTGATCAAATATTCATTTGATTTCTCATTTGATGTTTTGATTTGAATTCTTGGATATCATTAACGTGATCATCTATATTGGAATCGAGAATTCAGAAGATTAGCCATTTTGCTATTACTCGAAGAATCATACACCGTACTTTCATTGGTATATCTTTTTGTATGATTTGGAATGTCCTTTGAACCTACGTATTCAATTAAGCTTAACACACAAGGCTTGTCCACGTCTGTGATGATATGTTTATGCGGAACGTTGAACCACGTTGGACCAGATCCCACTTCCACCTAGGATCCTTCTGGCCCGTCCAACAAAGCCTAGGAAATGATGTCGACATTATCAAAGTTGATGACGACATTTGTTTACTAGTCTTATTTGTATTGTACTTGTGTTTTGTTCTTTCACATCTATCAAACTTTGCGATCTTGTTTATTATATGGTCCTTCTCTTCTGCTATAAAGCCATTCATGATCATTGTGATTAGAACATATTATTTATCTATTAACCTGGATTTGTCAGCAAGCCGCTTTCGGTTTGTGTGCCTAAACTATCGATATTGAGTGGAATCAAGATTGCTATTATTGGATTTATTATTGCAGGTACATTGTTCTTCAAGGTCATACATATTGTACTGCATCCAGCTATTTGCTTGATTCCAACTGAGACGACAAGGTTGCTCTTTCGGGAGTTTTGGTTTTGAAACCTTTATCGATATCTCGAGGGGTTTATTACCAAGTAAACTTAAATATCCTCGCTCTTGGTGTAAAACGACTTCGGTGAAATATCTGTAAGTTTCCAAGGATATCATCTAGCGATTTGACCTGCCGCTATTTGGTTGTTGTCCATAAGGTTGTAGTCATCTGATTGGAAGTCGGGTAGCGATAGTCTTCACGACAGGCTGTGGAGCAACTCCTAAGCAAGACACTAAAGGACGTGTGTTTGTTTAGGGGAGTACATGTGCTTGACCACCTTGTTGTGGTTGGAGGCGTAGGAATACTAAAGGGAAATCTTTGTGACTAATAGTCGTATTAGGGTCATATTGTCTGCACCAGCTAGTCCGAAGTCTGAGAGTAGGTGTGTTGGCGGCTTAATTCTTAAGAGTATTCAAACTGGACTTGGTCCCAGGGTTTTTATACGAGTTTGTAGTTTCCTCGTTAACAAAATTCTTGTGTGTACTTTACTTTATTTCCGCATTATATTTGACTTGTCATTTATAATTAAAGTATCGTACTTGGTTGTTGACATAGCCTTTCAGAATCTTGTATTGACTCCCTTGTGTGAATCAATCAGTGACGAAAGAGATCTTGTTCTTGAGTTCTTGATTACAAGAACCGTTCAAGGTTTGAGTTATAGGTGAAATAAAATAAAACATTGGTGGTGTACTCGGTACCCTCGTATTTTCAATTGGTATCAGAGCAGGCAAACACCTTAAGATCTAACAATCTGTGTTTGGCTCGATCCAACCTATAAGAAGAACTATGAGGTCTCTTCCTAACCATGTCAACGCGACACAAAATATTGTTACTTCTCGTTATGGATCTGCACTAGTTGCAACCACTTATTCACAAGAAGATCCTAGTATGTCACCTAATCGTGGTAATGTTATTACTCTTGGTGACAACTCATACTGCGGATCTAACATATCTGACTCTGATGCTGAAAGGGAAGGTGATCTTGAATTGGCCAGACTTTTAAAACCTTTAAATATGATCAACTCAGAAAACAAGCGGTTAAAATCCGAGTTGGCACATCTAAAGGAAAGCATTAAAGTTAAAGATCAACTTATTGGAGAACTGAGCAAGAAAAATGAATCTCTAAAAGAATCCGCCGAAACTCTGGAAGTTTCTGTTGCAGAAAACTCAGAAAATATCAGTCATTTGCAGTCCCTAATCAATGCATCTCATGGATCTGACCAAACTGCTCGCGTCTCTTGTGACTTGTCCATTAAGGAATTGTTTGAAAATATCTTATACAAACAAGATCTTGATGTAACCCATGCCAAGGATTTTGTAAGGATTTGAGTACAAAATTTTGTATTCCTTCTGATGAATCTTTTGTACCTAGCGCTGAAATACTGCACACTAGTGAAAATCCTAGTAAAAGTAACAACGAGAAAAGCAAGACCAATGCTGATATTCCTTATAAAGGGAAGAACATGTAATGTTCCAAAAATTAAACAAGAAAAATATCAACCTTATCCTAATACGAAGCAGTGGCTTACGGTAATCAATGAGGTAAGAAATTTAAGAAATGAGTTGTTTAATTTTCACAGTATTAATGTTACACCTCACTACTTGCCGCATCAGTATGTCCTTCGTCCTGCTTGGCCTCAAACATATGTCTCAACAGATCACCTTTATACATGTTGTATTCAATGCAACTCTGAGATGGCTGGTCAGCATCCTACTACATACAAGAATTTTTAAAATTCGAAACGACTGTCTCGAAACAAGAAAGGTGTTAAAAATGAAAGTTTGTCGTATGAAAAAAAAATCATTTTGGTGGATTCTGGAACCACTACTGATGAAAAACGCGTAGCTACGCGTGAAACCACCTAGTCCATTTCATGATCTTGCACATCCTTGCAATATTTAGGTATTAAGAGGATTCATGCATAACTATGTAGGATAGGGTTTTTCAGAACATCAACTCCTCGCCAGAGAAAGTGATTCTTATGTACTAAGTACATAATGGATCAATCTTCATTTAGTAAAAACCCTGTTACAGTGCATAATAGGCAAAGAAGAGAAAACTTGCATTGGAAATCTCCCCCTTTAGGAACTTACACCTTTAATTATGATGGTTCTTATATAAAAAAAAACAAAGTCTGGTGGTATTGGTCTAATAATTCGTGATTTTGCAGGAAGGCACAAGGATCAAGATGCATTCACCTAAGTAGCAGCTGGGGAGCAGAGCAAGCGGAGTGTCAAGGCCTATGGGAGGCTGCGAAGTGGGCTAAAGAATTAAAGTTGGAGCACGTCTTTTTTGAACTGGATGCAAAACTTGTAGTGGAGGCAGTCAACAAGAATAACTCTATAGATTGGAGACTTCATAACCTTGTTAGGGACATACAATCTCTATTTGCTAATTCCCGAACTGGAAGTGTTTTTACATTGAAATGGAAAAAAATAAAATAGATGACATCTTATCTAAGTTAGCTAGAGTAGACAAAGTGTCGAGAATTTGGAGTGGTAATCCTCCCAACAGTATCCGTTGTCAACTGTTAGAGGAAGAAAGTTATGTAAACTCTTAAGTTTCAATGCTATCAATTTTCTTTGTTTCAAAAATAAAATAAAATGTAAGATATTATTGTATCATCAGTAGTTATAAAATATTTGTTTTCTCTATTTGTTAAAAGCATTGCATCTCTTTAACCTTGTTAAATCGATATTATCTTCTATTCTCTACCAAATGTGTGTGAGTACGAAATCTGCATAAGCACTTCATACTCGACAGCCATCGGATCTCTAATCAAGTTATACAGTATTCGATCGTAAGAGTACGAGAAAGATAAGAACTGTGCCGAAGATAAACTATATGAGAGTATATGTAAAATAAGAACGTAAGCTATTGATTGACTTTCATGCTAACTAATACATGGATATGATCCTTAGAAGCTTGAGGAGAAACTAACCTAATCTCACTCTCACGACTTAGGTTACACCAAAAATCCAACCCTTACAAATGATCTCGAGCTCGCCTTATATAAGCCGAGTCTGTAGTGGTTTACAACCAATAAGACAAACTACTCAATCGTGGTGGTGTCAGAGCTTGTCGAGTAAGGCGGTTCCTTCGGTGAGTACTCCGAAGATAGCTTTGTATCTATCCTTCGATGGTCCGTCCGAGTCTTCTCTCGAGGTTACTTTGCAGATTAATCCGAAGTATGGCTGCGACATCTTTGAGCTGGGCCTAGTCCTTTTGATCTTGACACGTGTCCCGAGGGTGTTTTACCCTCCACAGTTTGCCTCTTTTCTTATCCGAAGAACGACGAGATTCGGAGAAGAAAACTCGTGGTGCTTCATCTTCCTCGACACGTGTCCATCGTTCAGTTTTCTTAACTGACACACGTTGTCCTAATGACTTTTCGAAACCATCGCCAGTTCCACCTTTTACCCGCTGCGCCGGTTCCCCACCTTCTATTTAAACTCATTCGTCCTCTCCTTCTTCCTTCCTCTTCTTTCTTTTAAACTTTTCGCCGCCTTCTGAGTTTTTCTATTTCGAAGTTTTCTTCCATCGTCCCTTTTTGTGATATCTATACTTACAAAACACAAGTGTATGTTGTGTCATGGGACGGTTAGGATACCTTTGGACATTCTGAGTGGTGGCCAGGATCTTCCAATCCTCCAATTGTTGAATTCTATGATTGATCCAACGGTGTTCCTATTTGGTTGCCACGTAGGCATCTTTAAATTCATGCCTCCACCCGGCAATAACTTCCCCCTTTTCCTCCCACCTCCTCCAAATCTCTTCTTCTCCTAAAACTTACGTTTCTTCTTGGGAAATAAAAAGAAGAAAGAGACTCATCAGTCATTACTGTATTTACCATTATTCACGTTTGGTTGTGGTTCGTTCGTCTGTGCTTTATAGGAAACCTTTCCTCTACGATTCTTCAGAAATCTTTGGATTGCTTGCCTTAATTTCTCTCACGAGGTATATGATTTATGGTTTTCGTCTCAATTCTGTATACGATATTGTTAAATCTTCTGATCTAATTTAGGGTTCTATTTAAATGTATGATACCGATTTAGGTTTTCAATTTTAACGATCCTGTATTTTTTTTTTTTTTTGATTTGAATGAATGTTGGGATACCAACACCAATCGGTCTAGTTATTTTAGGAATACGTTTATATTTCCTTATTTAGAGTATTTGCTTAGGAGTCAAGTTATATGTTCTCTATATATTCATAGATTGTTCTAGGGTATAATCATCTAATAATCAATACAACTATTCTTCTCTTAACTTGTCTTTTCTCCTCTACAATCCTCTTCAATTCTGATGTACGAGTAGAAAATCTGCATAGGTACACATGGTACCACATCCATCAGATCTACACGCACATACATATTATAGTTGAGATTCAGTGGTACGAAGACCATAAGAACAACACCGAGGATGCTGTGAACAGTAATTAAGGACATATAAACAATGAAGATAAGATATAAGAAGACTTTCTATGTATTTCTAAATGCTGAGATTACATGAATAAAAACCCTAAGGAACCAGAGGAGATTACAAACCTAATCTCTCCCTTGCTACTTAGGCTCAACCCAAAGAGAATCCAACCCTTACAACGTTTTCCAAGCTCGCCTTATATAGGCCGAGCTTGGGTGGTTTACAGCTAATAAAGACAAAAGACTCAATCGTGGTGGTGTCAGCTTCTGTCGAGTAAGGCGGTTTACGCTCCGAGGCTAAGTCGGGGGCTTCGGTCTGTTGACATAATCCGAATCCTTTCACTCCGAGTCTTTACTTCGCTCGTATATGACTGTTTCTCATTTAAGCTGGCCCGAGGTTTCGCTATCGACTTTCTCGGCATGGTTAGGCTTTCTGGATGCGAGACACGTATTCCGAAGGGTTTTACCCCCTACAGTTTGCCTCTTTTCTTATCCAAAGGTCGAAGGGGTTTGGAGAAGAAAACCTTTGGCGTTCCGTCTTCTTCGACACGTTTCCTCGCCTTTATTTCTAACTGACACATGTACCTTCGCGTGCCTTTCGAAACCTTTTCTTTTCTTTGACCTGCCACCTGCTGCGTAGGTTTTATCTCTCTATTTAAACTCGTCTAGTCTTTTCTTCTTCCCTCTCTCTTTT
>JAJJMA010328611.1:0-13319 GCA_023529015.1 Papaver nudicaule
AAGCCTAACAAACCAGCAAGAGAAAAGACCCATGGATCTTCATAGCAATCAACACCAACCATGTGCAGTTCCTTGTTGGTGCAGAAATTGACTTCTCTTTGCATTCTAGCTCACACTCCATCCCTGTATTTGGAATTCACACACAGATTCATATAGCAACCAATTATTCTTGACTTTCTTTAGCCCTCCTGTATCTTCCACATTGATTCCACAAACCTAGCAGCCTTGAACCCCATTCCTGTACACAGATTTCCACAGACCAACACCACAGCTCCACGAGCTTCAGAAACCCTCTTTACCATCCACCTTCCAATCCATGACTACAGAAACCTTAAACCCCGTACAAATCACCACCAGAACCTCCTTGTAAACTCATCTGCAACCACAACCATTGAACCCACTGAAAACCCTTCAACTCAGCAGCATCATATAAATCAACACCCAAAACAGAAAAGAAAAAAAAGTAAAAACAAAGGAATCATATAAATCAACACCCAAAAGAGAAAAAAAGTAAAATCAACAATCATATTGTTATCGCATACTCACCTGATTCCAAATTAATCCTTGAAATTGTACCAAAACGTACCAACTGAATCATTACAAGCAACATTAACAACTACCGAATTTGATACGAAACCAAACAAATTAAACCGAATGAGAAACCTGTCACTAACCCTCCATAGACGACTCTGTTGGGTTTGTTTCTGTTCAAATGACCTTACTAGTTCTTCTTTCTCTGTAATTTGAATACATTAAGCAAAGATTAGTAACGAATTCAAGCAAAATTCAGGGTTTTTGAAGTCAAAATTTCAAGTAATAAAATTAGGTCAAAAATCAAAATTCTAAACAAAACCCATTTCGATTAAAGTGATATTCGACAAGACTAAGCACATCTAAGCATAAAATATACTTCAATTGAAGTGATATCAGAACTTAAAACCCAAATCAGTACAGATTGAGACCTAACCCTAGATATCAAACCCAAAATTGAAAATAAAAAACAGATCCCTAAATCATGATTTAAAAGACTACCGACATACAAAAAAAAACCATGAATACAAATCACAGACAACCCATATCCCTAAATCAACAGAGAGATGAAGAGATGGAAACACGGAGAAACCCTAGATTGAAAATCGTAAGGAACCCATATCCCTAAATCGCTTCCAGCAGCACCGTCCTTCGTGATTAATCAGAAAAACCTAACCCTAATTTTTGATTTCTGTGTATTTGAGATGGTGATGGTGGTGGTGGTAGAAAGGGGGAAGAAGAAAGTCTGAGAAGAAAACGAGTGAGAAAGAAGAAGATGATAAATGGTTGTGTACATAGAAAAGAGACTGAGAAGAAAACGAGTGAGGAAAAGAGACAGAGAAGAAAATTTCGCAGAGAAAAGAAGGAAGAGAGAAAGGTCGAGAGGGGAGGGGAATAGAAGATAGAGGTGAGAGAAAAAAAAAATAAAACGAAATATAAATCCGGAATATCTAATTTCCGGTAAAAAGACAATATTAGCCCTTCATGCGCAACGCTAGTCCACGTTGCTATAACGTTGCTTAATTAATAAAAAAAAAAAATATTTACAGCAACGTTAAAAAAAAATTGCGCAACGTTATTTGACGTTGCCACGTGCGCAACGTCAAAAAACGTTGCAGATGCGAAAAATAAAACGTTACAAATCAGGCCCTGTGGCGTAGTGATAACCATAAATGATAGGTCCCTCGATGATTACGGGATTCGTAAACCACACATCATCACTGGAATGACGGAGTAGCATGTTCATGGTCGATCTAGTAGGATCTACATCATCAAGGACATGATCTTCGCCTTGAACCTTCCCAAATCTGACATCCCAAGGAGCAGCCTCTTTATTCATCCCAATCTCGACTTGATCGTGTTTGAAGAAGTTATCTGCGGTCCAGAAAGAGAAGGATTCGAACACTTCGGAAACTTTTTGTAATAGGGCGATTTACCTTCCGAGCGAGCCACCCACTTGCTGATCAGCCGAATATATTACAGGTCAATTGCATCACACCTCGATGAGGGCTGAATCGGGAATAAATCTTGTAAAACAAAGGGTTCGCAGGATTGTACAAAGGAATAGGAAGGCCGGCACCCAGTTGCTCACCGGTGACAATAATCCGGCGAGCATTGCATCATTATTTCAGAAGGAGTTTTGGGGACAACGGAACGGCGCTGTCAAATTCAATGTAAGGAGAAAGCTTTGTATTAAACCCAAGATGTTCAGCTCTAGCATCTCAGGGGAGTTTTGGATCCACCATCTTTTTAGGAGCAACAGATTCTTCAGAAACAACATTCTTCTTGGGAGCCAGAAATAAGACATCAGAAGATATTAACTCAAGATAAGAATCAAGAACATGACGATAAGGGGAACAAATTAAGAGCTTACCATGATCCAAGGAGAGGAATAAAAGTAAGGAGCAAAAGGCGAAAAAGAATTTGGAAGATTGAGAATTTCACAGAGAAGAAAATTCGAAGACGTAAATAAAGTCTCAAAGGAGGGACAAGATGGGTTTAAATAGAGTAGGATCCCGAACCGGCATAGCTGGTCAAAAAGTAAAAATCGGCGATGGTTTCGAAATATTCAAGGCTACGTGTGTCAGTTATGGAAGTAAGACTGGACACGTGTCGAGAAAAATGGAATGCCAGAAGTTTTCTTCTTCGAACATGTTTAATCTTCGAATAATGAAATAGGCAAACTGTAGGGGCATACAACCATCGATACACGTGTCAGGATCCCAGTGAAGGAGCAGGATGGTAGGTGAAGGTCCGCGAAGCATGGAATAGAATCCGAGAAGATCTCGTGCAGCAGTGAGTTGTCTTAATCGAATATCTGAAGATGCGTACTTAGTGGAAGACACCCTGGAATACATGGAAGGAAGATTCGACACCGGGAAATTCGTAGTCCTTAATCAATACTCTCGAATAAAAGGCATCGAAGGGATAACTACTTCGAAGGCAACTCGAAATCCACCGACTTACTCGACAACTTATGACACACCCACAATTGTGTATTCTGTCTTATTAGCTGTAACCCACTGGTAGTTCGATCTATAAAAGGGGAGCTCGAGCTCAGTTGTAAGGGTTGGATTTTTTTATAAGCCTTGGGACATTTTGAGAGAGACTAGGTTAGTAATTGTTCTCCTTAGGTCTTTAAGCACATAATTCATGTAGCATTAGCCGGAGAAATACTTTACATTAATGATACTTGGTTTTACTTTGTCTATGGTCATTAACTTTAATCCATATCGAAATAGTTCTTATTTGAATTCGATGCATTGTGTTACATCTGGTTCACTCTTTATTTCTTGCTTCAATCATATTCTCTTGATGGCTGTTACGTATAAGATCTCTATACAGATTTTATACCAACACATGTATGTGTGACTCAGTTGTCGTATCACCAACTGTGAGTCGCTGGTGATACGCACATCTTCTAATTTTATTTCTTCAGCTACCCTAACTGCGTGTAGCACTGCTTCATACTCTGCGATGTTGTTCGTTGCTGCTTTGAAGCATATCTTGTATAGATACAGAGTTATCCGCCCTTCAGGCCAAATGACCACTATTCATATTGCTGCGGCATTCCTGTTGTGGGCTCCGTCTGCGAATATTTCCCATCGTGTACTATTGCTTGGGTTAGTAGACTTGACGTTTTTGTTTCAATATGCTCTTCTTCTATCTCCGGAGGATCTTGATGTTCTTTTGCGGAGTCTTCTTCGTCGTGCAGAGCTTCTTTTGGAAAATCTGTTAAAAATATGTCAGAACCTGTGCGCCTGCTGTATTTCTTGGTAAGATCTTGATGTTGTGATGTCCTAATATTGCACTCCATTTTGTTATTCTCCCCATTTTCTCCCTTTTATCAGTAGCGCTCTTATTGGGTGTGATGTGAAAACCTTTATCTAACTTTCATGAAAGTAAATCTCCAACTTCTGCGCTGCGTGTACTTGTGCGTATAATGCCTTCTCCAGTGTTGTGTAGTTCTTCTCCTCCGGTGATAGTGTTTTGTTAGTGAAGTAGACTGGATGTAACCTCCCTTCTCGTTCTCGAACGAGGACTGCTGCTACGGACTCTTCCGTTGATGATAAGAATAGGTTCAATTGTTCTCCGACCGATGTTGTTTGTAATATTAGGGGCTTGGTGAGGTACTCCTTGATTTGCTAAAACGCTTATCCGCATTCTTCACTCCATTTGAACGTTGCATTCTTCCACGGGATCTCAAAAAATGGCTTGCATTTGTCCGAGAATATTGCTATAAATCTGTTTAGTGTTGCCAATTTCTGCTGAGTTGTTGAACATCCTTCTTCGTCTTAGGGAACTTCATATCTAGCACTGCGCACACCTTCTCTGGATCGGCTTGTATCCCTGCTTTAGTTACTACATGCCTTCCCTTCTCTGATTCCAAATGTACACTTATCTAGGTTTACTCTCATGTCTTATTTCCTCATTTATTCGAATATTGTCTTCAATGTGGTTGTACTCATGCTTGCTCTTTACTAATTAACATATCGTCGATGTAGACTTCTAGCATTGTCCCAATCCACTCCGCGAAAATTTTATCAAGCATGCGCTGATATCTTGCTCTTGCGTTTTTAAGACCAAAGGGCATGACTTTGAAACAATAGTCCCTTGGCCCAAAAAATGTTGTCTTCGCTTCATCTTCTGCGTGCATCGGTATCTGGTTATACCCGGAGTATCCATCCATGAGAGAGAATATTTCGTACCCTATCATTCCATCTACTAGTTTAGTGATGCCTGGTACAGGCTAACTGTCTTTGGGACAGGCTTTGTTGAGATCCGTGTAGTCGACGCATATGCAGAGCTTTCCATTCTTCTTCGGTACAATTACCATGTTTGCTACCCATCCGGGTAACGAACCTCTCTAATGAATCCTGCATTCTCCCACTTCTTGATCTGTTCTTCGACTGGTTTCTTCAGGTGCCGTGTTGTTCTTCTTACATGCTTACTAGTTTTGCATCTGGCCTGACTTCTAACTTATGGCAGGCGACTTCTGGCTTGATCCCTGACATGTCTTCTGCATTCCAAGCAAATAGATTCACATTTTGTTGTAGTAACCTCCGCAGGTATTTCTCCATTGCGCTACTCAATGATGCTCCTATCTGTAGTAGTTTGGGCTTTCCGCTTGTTCCCACGTTAATTGTCTTTGTTTCTTCTGAGGTAGTGATGGTTGGTGGGCGCTTCTCTGCACCCGCTAATTGTTATTTGGTAATGTCTTCGGCGTTTGTATCTTCATGTGGATTATCTCCTCTCCTTATTTGATGCCTTGTATCTTCTCATGATCTACAACTTCCGTTCTTGCAAATATAACACAACTTCTACTCTGCTCTTGATTGCATGCCCGTGCAACGTTTTGATCTCCTTCTAGCTCCACTGCTCCTTCTGGTGTTGAAAATTGTAGGGTTTGATGGAATGCTAAGGGTACTGTTTTCATGCGGTGAATCCTAAGATTGCGGTGTAGGTTGAGCTTGAATGAATGACTGCGAATTGGGTGGGTATTGTTATTGCACCTGCTTTGACATCTAATGTAATCAGTCTCAATGGCTCTGTTTTTCTTCCATCAAAACTAAATACATCATCTTGTGGCAGCTCTAGGCGGATGTTGTTGATTTTCATCCGTAGGAGGGTGTTGTAGAAGAGTATACCGACTGAACTTCATGCGTCAATTAACACACGTTTCGTTTCCTACCCTTCTATTTCTAGGGTAAGAACAGTGGATCAAAGTGTGGATAACTGACGTCGATGTAAATTCTTCCTTGAAATATCAGCTCTGATGTTGGCTCGTCTTCTTCCGTAAGCAATCTCATTTCTTCATATCTTCTCTGCTGCTGCTCTGCTCTTCTTCGTAATCTTTGTAGCACCTCTTCGGATAAATCCACTAATTTCTCACTCCCATCCGAGATCGTGTTCACCGTTGCTTCTTCTTCGTGATGAACATACTGTTGCAGCTCTTTTTCATTCAAATGCCTGCATTCGTCTGTTGTGTGACCAGAATTGTGATGAAATGCGCAGTAGATCAATCCTGCTGCCTGCCAATGCTTCAATGTTTCTGCTGGTTGGGGTAGGGGTATGGGGTTTGTGTCGCTCATTTCTGCGAAATATACATGAAGTGGGACTGTTAACAGAGTATATTCTCAGTTGCGGGGAATTTGATGGGGTTTTATGATGAGTGCTGCGATTTTTTAAAAGAGGTGCCAGCGGCTATGGAATTCTGCTAACGATTCTCTTAGGTGTCTTCTGGGTATAGTTGAGATGTATCTTGATAGTTCATGCAGTTCTCTTTCTGGGAGGTCTTTCAATGCTTATTGTTGTTCTTGTTTGACCGCACACGGTTGCTCTCTTCCTGGCGTTTAGACGTTGAATCTAACCGCTCAAGTATTGCTCCTTGCTTCTCCATTCTCCATTGTTGTTTCTAACTGAGTTATTTTCTGTAGCGCTAGCGCTAAGACATATGAATCTGGACTCCTCAATGACGTGTGATGATGCCTGCTTTCTTCTTCTGATTCTGATCGGATCCTTCCTTCATGGTTTCCTGCATCTTCTCCGTTGGGTTTCTGATTCTCTTGTACGCTATTTGTTCCCTTCTGTTCCTCATCTCCAAACTTCTCTGGTATTCATTTTGTTTGTGGTTTGCTTGTTTTCTAACTCCTAGCTTTCTAGATCTGGTTTCTCTTTGTTGGTGAGCTACTGGATTTTCACAAAGCTTAACAGACCTTAATCCGTACTTTATGAAACAACTCCCACCCACACTTTCTCTGTAAACACAAGAAACTCTCTTAATAATCTTTGGTGATTTACTAGATTTCCATAGAGCTTACCAGATTACTCTGTACTCTATGGAACAACTCTCACCCTCACCTTCTACGACCACCAACGTGACTTTTGGTTTAGTGGAATTTATCGTCTCATTGTATCGGGGCCAAGATGTAGTTGCTGGAAATACCATACAACACATCCAAGTAACTAAAACACAAGTGATGGAAGGCAATATTGTAGATAATACTCTCTTTCTTATTGATATGAATGGTTTTCGATCCTTCCTCTAATGGTTTTCGATCCTTCCTCTAATAGTCTCATATTTATAAGGATCATTGAGGACATCCTCTCAGTGATCCAATAGTACTTAGCTAAACAATGTATGTACATGTCCCTCCTTCCGCTATGCGGATAGGTCCGCCCTTGGGTCGGTTATATAGTACGGAGTGCGGAGACTAATCCTTTTGCCCACTATTCTACAGGTACAGGCAGCGTAGGACATTCCCTCCACTGCATCTTCTATTCCCTAAGATGTTAGGCTGGCTTTTAGGATACATATGAAATATGACACCCCACATGTTTTATACATGTCTTACTTAGTTAGTTGTCTGTTAATTTTTTTATAAGTACTGATTAGCGCCGATCATTTTCATTGTAATGTTTAACCGTCTTCTTCTTTAACAGTAATGAATAATTTCAGCACCAGCCCCAATTATCATACTTATCAAATGGAACTTTTCAACAACTAACTGGCCTTAACTATCCATTGTCAGGGTACATGAGTGCTAGTGGGCACTGGCAAAGACTATCATACTAATAACGTGATTAAGAAACTGAGGTACATCCCTAGTATTATTAATTTGCTGATCAATTTTTTCTCATTGTACTTGAATAAGTTATAAAATGGAAGAAACGAGTCACATCAAGAAGAATCAAGCAGCACCTAGTTTACGCTACCTAGCACCTAGTTTACGCTACCTAAACATATTCCCTTTAGCCTATCAAAAACAGAGATTCTCTATAATTTTCGTTAACTTGTAGTGTTGTATGCGAAATTGATATATGCCCCCCGGATTTTGCCACCAGGGGGCTTCCACCAGGCGTGGCGCGTTCTCATTGGGTGATGAAACCCTGGGCGGGGCCCCCTGCTGCTCCACCGGCCAATGGGAGCGCGCCACGCCTGGTGGAAGCCCCCTGGTGGCAAAATCCGGGGGCCCTGTAGCACTTTCGTGTTGTATGATAATCCAGGGTATCAATACTTAAACGTTCAGATCTTGGAATCATGCATCTATGTTTAATGATAAGCAACTCAAACACTTGCAATGGAATATAAAGCCACCAACTAATAAATTGGTCCCCTTTTGTGCTAGCTCAATATCCGCCTTGTTTTATTTTCGATGCCAATCACCTATGATGCATCACACAGTCTCAATTATAGAGATGAATCTAATGTTGCTTTCCCTTTCTAGTAATCTAAGAGGTTTATTGTAAAAAAAAAACTAATAAATTGGTTATGGATATATGAAACTGCAGTTATTGAATATTGAGACAATGGACGTAACAGACTAACAGAGACTAATGGGTTCTAATTGCCATGGCCCATGACCACAATATTTAGTCGAATGGCTAACCCAATGTGTTAGAACAAAAGTAGCTCTTGATCCAGATAATTCTTTTTTTTTATACAAACTTAATCCAGATAATTTGATCTGCTGACATATAGCTAACGAATTTGGTGTTGAAACCTCAAATCATCCCTTATCACGTAATGACTTTACCACTGTACTACGGAGACATCGATAGATGAATCTGTTAGTGTTAAAAATGTTTTGAATAAACACCTTGGTGGGATTGAGTCAACTAACAGTTGGTACGAACAAATAAACAGTACCTTATGATTTTACCACTATACTAGAGCGAATCTATTCCTGTTAACCTGAGAAGTGTTTTAACTAACCTTATCGGGATAGAGTCAACTAACATTTGGATCAAGTACGAACAAAAACAAATTATCAGTAGTACCTAACTTCTCACCAAGCAGTCTTGATGCTTTCATATTCATTAGATATAAGGGGTTACAATTTACAAATCGAAAATGCTTAATGCGATCCGAAAAAGCCTACCCATTCTCAGACCATAGAGAGATAGAGTGAGAAGAGAGAAAGAGTGGGCACCACCACTAGATCTCCACCACACAAATCTGCACCCCCTGCTAATCCTACGGCTACGGTGGGGGATGGCACCACCTCATAGTCCATTTTCGGGTACCCAAAAGTGGGCAGCGCCCGGCCGCTTCGTTTACAAATACTGCCAAGTTGAATATGAAGGCAAGAGGAGGAAGTCATAGATTATGTACGATCTAGTCGGTAGATATTAGATAAGGACTTGATTGTACTCTGATGCATACCCTCAAAGTAAAAGTTTTGAACTTTTGCATCAGACCTTTGGAATGCACGGCAACTAACAGATTACATATCTTTACTATTATTAAGCAAAACCTTTTTTAAAACATTTTTTACTAAAAGGTCCATGCATACAAAAGTATAAAAAAATAATTTGAGATCAAAATTGTCAATTGTCAAATCAAAATTTAAGAAACCAAAAGAGTAGTACAGTGCTATAGTTTAGAGTTCTTTTTTTTAGGGAAGCGTAGTAACTGATATTCTAGAAATAAAATTGAAAATTCAAATAGCATTATTTTCCCTCTCACTCACTTTGTCTTTACATCTTCTCTTTAGCATTAAGACTGCAATCGATCTTTACATATGCCTTTGATTAGATTGTGGCAAATTACGACTTTTTTTCCTTTCACGTGCGAAGCACGTGCCCTATTCTAGTACTAGTTCTTAATAGCAGCCTAATTCACAGATAATGACGGACTTAATATAATGCAAATTAGGTTGCTTTCACACAATACATATTTGCCTCAGTTGTATTGTATTAAAACCCAAATTCTTTATAAAACTGCGTTCTTCTTCACTACTTAATGCATCCCATTACTGGTTTTTATATGTCCGTGGTGGACGGTCTCAAATGCAGCTAATTGCTTGTCATTAATGCATACTTTAGTGATCATTGATCGAGTCTTTGACTAACTAACCAAGATTAATTAGTACTCCGGTATATTCTTGAAATTCAAATTCGCATAAACATTATCCGGTACGGTTTTGAAATTTTAATCCTTCCCAGTTCCCATCACCATCACCATCACCATCTCAATCATATATGCAGGCCCTAGACTATAAAGACAAAACAAAAAATCTAAAACTTGGATTATTTACTGTGTTAAACAATTACAAGGTCTATTGGATGGTATAACAAGCACCGAAACTATGACAAGCATGTACCAAAATATTAAAGAAAAACATGTGCCTGCTGCCAATCAAGCGACGGAAAGGATAGGAAATTTTTTTTTATTTTTTTATTTTTTTTCTTTGATCGATTCTGCCATTTCGTTAATGGGCTTAATGTGACACATTACCATATAGCGTTTGTATATATTGACAAGTGATTGCACTCTATCACATCATACCATCTCATGAAAAGTTGTTGAACTTGAGCTCTCAAATCTAGCATTTGGAATACAGTTAGTTTTGACGTCTATATCTAATTAAAACAAGACTTGCTGAACAATATTTAGGGGTTGCTTTCGAATAACTTCGCAATCACCCTGGTCTGGTGTCAACACATTCACAGATTTAGGAGAAGTCATAGATTATGAGCGGGAGATTTAGCCCTCACGGTTTTAAATTAGCCCTTGCGTTGGAGGATTACCAAAATACCCCACCGTGCAAAGACTAAGTTACCCTTCAAAAAATGGATTTTACCAAATTGCCCTCTGTAGTTATAACTTGAACAAAAAAAATAAACCAACTCTAATTCATTTTCATCTTCCAAGTCTCTTCTTCTCCCTCTTCCCTTTCTTTCCGCCGAACTCTGTATTCTTTTTTTTTTTTTAATTTCATCGTCGATTAGCTCGACGATTACGAAAATTTTCGTCGTCGATTAAATGGCCCCAAAAACTAAAATGATACGAATTAAAATGGGTAAACGAGATACGAATCAGCCGCATTTAGAGGCTCAAAATAGTGAAGAAACGGTTAGAGTAGTTCAAGGCGAAATTGAAGGCGAAATCGAAGACGAAACCGAAGAACCACCCCCAATGGCTCGACTTAGAAGGTGTTTCATGTAAACCCTTGATGTATTATATGTGTTTGAATTGATTTGAATGGTTAAAATCAAAAAAAAAATAGGGTTTTTTTTCGTGCACAGAAAGAGGTTCGGCAGAAAAAAAAAATGAGAAAAATTGAGTTTTTTATGAGCCGAACCTCTGTGTTCTTCTCTGGAAGTGAATTGGGGAAGAACAGTTCGGCTCCAAAAAAACTTTAGTATTTTGAGCCGAACCTCACATATTACAGACCACTAGTGTAGTTATGTGGTTCGGCTCAAATAAATTTTGGCATAATATGCCGAACCTACTCACCATTAGTAGGTTATAAGGTTCGGCTCCAATGATTTTTTTTCGAATGAGCCGAACTAAGATCTTTACTGACCATTAGTGCAATTATGTAGTTCGGCCCAAATTATTTTTTGGTCGAATTGGCCGAACCTTCTTCTGTTTAACTTACTTCTCTCTGTTTTCGTATCCAAATTTGAATATTTAATTGTTGAATGTCCAAAAAGATCCACAGAGGTAACTCCCGCAACAAAAGGAAACACACCTATTCCTCGTCAAGGCGTAGGCAAGAAATCATTGGCGGCAGATGCAAGGAGGGACTTGCAAAGAGGGAATGTTGCGCCACGTCCTCCTTCATTGCCTCTGGTTGCAATACGTGAACCAAGCGAAGAAGATGTAATGAGGGACTTGCAAAGAGGTGGTTCTGAGAGTGATGATGATAACAACGATGAATACCCAAATGAACATGAGAGGACGAAAGGGAAGAATAAGGTGGTACCTAAGAAGAAGGTGGCCAAGAAGAAGACTCCTCAACCTACACCTCCTGCAGATGAAGCAGCTGAAGATGAAGAAGCTCCAAAACGGAAGATGCGTGGTCATATCCCCCCGCTAGAGCAACAAATTGTTGTACCCGATTGCGCCCCTCCTTCCGGTCTTCCTGTTGACGGAGGACAAGTACTAATTGGCTACAAACACTCTTGGGCTGCCATGATCTATAGAGCAAAGGTATTTGTTTGTCTAAACCTTGTATGTTTCTTTTTGCCGTTCTTCTCAGTATTTATGTGTTCTTTGGGATTACTAAATCCGATTATGTTTGTAGGATCATAAGGATGCGGTGCGACTCTTGAGGGCCCAAAGTGTCGCTGCTTGGAAGATTGAGGAGGAGCTTGAGGAGATCAAACACCTTGTTGAACCACACTACACCAAATTCAGTGATTAGAAACAAAAATTAGCAACGGCAATGCTGCAATTGCGCATTCGCAACTGTATATTGTATGTTGCTAAAATTTAGCAACGGCGAGATTGATGTTACTAGCTACGCAACAGTTCATCCTATGTTGCTACTTGGCAACAGTTGGGGTTTAAGTGTGTGAACCGTGTGTGTGCACGGTAACACTTTTTGTTATTTTCACACCCAACAACTAGGTTTTCGTTATACCTTTGGGGTTTATTCAACCCCATCAGAATTATCGGGTTATACTCTCTACCAGCTTCTTTCATTTCATTCTATCTTCTCTCCTTCTATGTTATTCTCTCTGCTGCTGCGAAAAAAGGGTTAGGTCAAGCTTTTCATTTTGCTGGTTCGAGAAGAGAAGAGAAGAGAAGAGAAATGAAACTAGTAAACATCGTGTAAGTTTGTTGTTTTGCTCCTTTGGTAGATTAGGGTTTTTAAAGTTTGGGTATTTAAAGTTAGGGTTTTTATTTCTTCTGTATGCTATTAGGTTTAATTTCTTTAGATTGATGGTTTCTTGTTTTTGTGTAGGTATTGCTGCTGCTGCTGTTATCATCTGCTTCGATTGTTATCATCTGCTGTTGTTGGAAGAAATTAGGTTTAAGTGGGTTTGAATCTGAAACTGAAATTAAGTTGTGTATTTGCCTAATTTGATTTGTCTGATGGTTTTATGAATCTGAAATTAGGTTGGGTATTTTGGCTAATTTTGAATTCCAGTGACTGACAGCAGTATTTGTATTTCCCCAGGCTTTTTGGATACTGGCATGACCTAATTGAATACTGTGAGTACTTTTTGGAACATTGTACAGAGTTAGTGATATTGAGTATTACTGTTCAGTACTATTTGATCTATTTTTCCATCATGTTAATCACTTAGTCTCCTCTTTTGATCTTAATTAGTTGTCTCTATTATGTACATCTCGAAGATGGAAGGCAGAGATTTACCAGTATAGATATTTGGAACACGTACCAACCTGCAGCGAGTAACAAATCAACTGCACATTTGATCATCGGTGCGCTTTCTAACATTACTGGACATTTTATTAGGGTTCTTAACCCAATATACAGAAAACAGAACTTGTTTGAGAGCTGATAAAGGGTTTTAGGAAGAGTTTTTAAGAA
>JAJJMA010328618.1:1447-17544 GCA_023529015.1 Papaver nudicaule
CAACGGAAACAACAAAACCGTCTCATACCTTACTATTTCCCAATGCCTTTAGGGATTTGAAAAGGAGTTCAGAGGAAGATTGTAACTCTCACTTGCCCACAATGGGTTCTTTTATGGTTCTACATTAACTCCACCTTGAATTTGCCATTTTTGGATAAGATCAGTGCTACTCTGGAAGAGCCTGGCTCAGAGTATGGCAAATTAGGGAGTGGTTTGGAGTTCAGAGGAAGATTCTCAAATACAACACTATTTTCAACGGAAAAAATGTAACCGTCTCAGAAATATCACTATTTTCGACGGAAACAACAAAACCTTCTCGGCTATATCTCTGGTAATCTAAGTAGATTTCTAGTTTAGATTAGATTTATTTTGGTTGTTATCTCTTTCCATAGGTTACAACCAAAGTTAGGGTTTTAACATTAGCATAAGTTGAGATATGTTCAACCTTTTTTATGGGTTAATGTTGAGATGTGTTAATATGTTGTTAATCAGTCATTTCTTGGTGTAAGCACGAATACATTAGTTTGTGTTATTATCATTAGTTTATCTTGGTGTAATTGGACCATCTCACTGCCATTGAGTACTTGATGGGATGTATTATTGTTTTTCCAAAACACCATGTAGTTTTTGGAGAGGAGGGGTATTTTTTGGAAAGATTGCTGCAAATGAAGGAGTTCAATGCAACAAACTTTCCAGCCAATACTCCTACCTCTCTAATTTACATTGGTGAGTAAACTACGAATACGCTAATTTTTTTAGTTTCTCTTGGTTGATTTATACTTACTACATTGTCTTTGTCTTGCGAGGAAGTTGTTTGAGTACCGGGCTGCTGCAGGACACTAAGGTTTGTTTACATATCATATGATCTCTTTATTTATATTAGTGCTACATGCTTTGGAGTAATAGGCACATTTTCTGGGTTTTGCGAGGATTCACTGTTGCAAGTCTGGGCTTTGTATGTTCCAATGGGGGGATGATAACCCGGTTTGCTTTTTTTGGCATCGTATTTATGCAAAAGCACAACTTGGCAATGATACATTATAAATCAGCAAGCATTGCAATTGTTATAATGTATCATTGTCCTGTTATGTTTTTACATGTGCACATTCAGCGACATCAGTGTAAAGCTTTTCGTGATTATCAGAATCGATGGGAACATTCGGCTACCATTATCTTTGTTTTGCTAGGATTCACTGTGGCCGTACCAACACCAGTGCAGAAGGAGAAAGACATGACTATATTGATTCTTACTTACTTCCATCATCTTTCAAGGATATTTTACTTCCCATTTGGATAGCATTGCAGGACATTGATACATCTGTGCTTTTGTTGTTGATTGGATGATGGCATCGCAAGTCAGATGTGAGAAAAGTTGCCCATGGAGATCTTAAGTTAGTTTCCCTTCGGATGTAATCTCTTCAAATTTGCTTTCAGGTATTCAATTGCCATGCATTATTGTTTTTCCAAAACACCATGTAGTTTTTGGAGAGGAGGGGTATTTTTTGGAAAGATTGCTGCAAATGAAGGAGTTCAATGCAACAAACTTTCCAGCCAATACTCCTACCTCTCTAATTTACATTGGTGAGTAAACTACGAATACGCTAATTTTTTTAGTTTCTCTTGGTTGATTTTTACTTACTACATTGTGTTTGTCTTGTGAGGAGGCTTCTTTGAGCACGGTGCTGCTGCAGGACACCTTTTTCAACTTCAGGTTTGTCTACATGCATATCATATGAGCTTTTTATATTATATTATGTGCTACATGCTTTGGAGTAATAGGCACATTTTCTGGGTTTTACGAGGATTCACTGTTGCAAGTCTGGGCTTTGTATGTTCCAATGGGGAATGATAACCCGGTTTGCTTTTTTTGGCATCGTATTTATGCAAAAGCATAACCTGGCAATGATACATTATAAATCGGCAAGCATTGCAATTGTTATAATGTATCATTGTCCTGTTATGTTTTTACATGTGCACATTCAGGATTTGTTCATAGGCACATTCAGCGACATCAGTGTAAAGCTTTTAGTGATTATCAGAATCGATGGGCACATTCGGCTACCATTATCTTTGTTTTGTGAGGATTCACTGTTGCAGTACCATCAAAGTGCAGAAGGGGGAAGATATGACTGTATTGGTCCTGCAAGACTCTTTTTAAAAATTGGAATAAATTCGTAACCATCAAGTTCTCATAAAATGAATTTACGCCAGTTTTTGTAAAGAGCCTAGCGGGCCGGGATAGGTTTGCAACTATGAAACAAGAGTTGTAGTTGTGTTTCAAGGACAATTTGTTTCCCATTGGTGAGTGAACTATTATTATACCTGCTCAGAAAATCAAAATGTATGAGTATTTGGTCGAATTAGATGTATGTTGCACTTAGGTCTCCCTGTTGTAGGTGATAGTTAAGGTCAAACTTTGTTCATGCTATATTTGCTAGATGTATGAGTAGTATGGCATGTTACATAATAATAAGAGAATTGTATGGGTATTCGGCGAGTAGTGAACTTTCATGTGATTGATGGAGCTTTAGCCAATGAGAGGCTGGTGTACTCACTCTTGTATGTCAGCAGATTGCTTCTTGTTTAGACGCAATCAACCTACACATATGAGCGGGAAGTGTACTGGCTCATTTAGCTATATTGACACTAGAATTGCTTATCCTATAATGACAGCAGAATCACTTATATGTGAAGATGCTTGCAGTGAATCTTTCTTTTTTATTTGCCATGTATGCAGTTAGCATAAGTTACTATTCTACTTGTTAGTAACATGAATCACATGAATTTTGGTGAAATCACATGCTTTGCAGTAGTTCTTTCTATTATACAACTCATTATCAGTTACGTTTTGTGGTGAAATTTGAGCAAGTTGTACCTTGTTCTCTCTTCCATATAAGATGAGATTTATGTCGTAGGTGTATGCCAGGGCTTCGACAACCCTACCACACAACCTAAACTGAGATGAAGCTGTTTGTTATACCCAATGTAACATGTCCCTCCGGTTCTAAAAGATATGCACGTTTGACTTTTTTTCAAAAATTAACAAACTTAATAAAACCAATATTAAGTTCCTTGACTGTTTGAAAAAAAAAAGTCAAGGAACTTAATATTGGTTTTATTAAGTTTGTTAATTTTTGAAAAAAAGTCAAACGTGCATATCTTTTAGAACCGGAGGGAGTATTCATATGATTATAGACAACTCTATTAGTGGGTCATATTATCTTATTACAATGGTTGTTCTGTCAACTATATATAGACAACTCAAAGCTTTGTTTCATTGTTTCGCAGAACTCTCACATCTGAGGTCGACGGACTACTTCGACGTCTTGTATATAAGCTTCTTCTGATCCAAGGTATCATTACAAAACATCACATAAACTGCAAACTGCCAAAACCAACAACCTTCTAATCTAGGGGTAGTAATAACACAGGCAAAAATGTATGTATCTATTTTGCCTTGTGCAGTTTTATAAATTTAGGATTGTGAATGAGTGTAGTGAATGGATGTATAAACGGTTGTATGATTTTCAGAGTTTGAATGAAATGCGTGTGTTAGTTGAATGAGAATGGATGTATTTCAGTGGGAATGAATTGAAAATTACAGGATTTCGATTCAGTATTGCAGGTTTAGAAATGAATTGTATTGTATTGCAGGTTCAGGAAAGAACTGTATTGCAGGTTCACAAATGAACTGTATTCCAGATTCCGGAATGAATTGTATTCCAGGTGCAATTGTAACGCAGGGCTTAACGCTTGGCAGCGTTATTTTTTTTTTAAAATAATACAGTTTCTTCCAACGATAACAGACGTTACACAAATCTGTTAGTTGCAAAAACACGTGGCAATCCTAAAAACTGTTACAGATGCGTTTTCCACGAATACAAACGTTGACTAAGCCGTTAAAATTTATCCGTTACACGCCGTGGTCTAACGGGAACAAAAGTTGTTGGATCCATTACGACAGAAGGACAGGTGGCAAGCGCTGAACCGTTAGAAAATAGGTTTCATCAGTGTATTCCGTTACTTTGACAGTTAGAGTATCATTTAGGCAGACGCAACGGTGCTGGCTGTTTCGAAACAGTTACGAAAACTGCCAGCTGGCAAACGGATAAACCGTTACTGCACAAAAACATCGTTGGATATAATGTTACAGTTAAAAGTTGTTGAATCAGTTACTGCCCACCGTAACGGGTAGACCGTTACAGTAGGTTGCCACGCGACACGGTATGATGGTATGTCTCATCCGTGACAATAATTACTGCAACAGATGCATGTGTTGCTGTAATTATAATTACACCAACGGCATATCCGTTGCTGAAATTATTGTAACACCAATAATAACGGCGTCCCGGCAACGGCCACTCGCCGTTGCTTTTATTTTTTGCAACGACCCAGGGCCGTTGCTAAAAAGGCAATTTCGTGTAGTGTTTGGCACATATATAGATCATTGAATGGGGGCGGATCCGCGATATAGCGTACTTTAATAAGTAAACTGCCTTTCCGCTTCTAATGTTCTGTAATCCTTTTATAGTTGTTGTAAGCTTGTACTTGTCGGTCTTAGTGAGTCCTTTTAACAGTCGAAATCCTAAAGACCCTTATCAGTTGGATAAAGTCCTCCCTTTTCTGACAAAGCTATCAAATCTGGTCTGTCCATCAACATCAAACATCGTTAAAAATGCCGTTTTTATCTTAACAAAAGGCCAGGAAATCAAAAAAATGTAAATATGTAGAATCCCCTACCACATCATTTATGTACCACAACAAGCTTACACCGAAGTGCAAAGAGTTTACGATCAATTCCACATAGAAACTTCACATATGCTTGATGCTTGTGGTTTTCGTTCTTTAACCCTCTATTTATAATACTCAATAAGATAGGTTGCTTAAGAATAAATCAACTACTTTCTTAACCTACAAGTTAACAAGTGCCCGTATAAACGAACCTGTTACTTGGCTTGCACACAAAGAAACCCTAGATTTATCTCAATTGGAAATCTTTAAACATTTATCTGCCAAGTGTTTTGTTAGCTCAAAAACAATTCAAGATTGATATCTAACAAACCAGAGATAATCTTTATCTTATTGACTCATTGAGATTCCTTAGATGTACCATAAAAGATATTTTGATAAGCTCAAGTCCAACTAATAGATAAAGAAGTCAGAAGTTTAACCCGCGTGAAATTCCAAAAAAATATCCATGTGGACGGTTCGTGAACCGTCCGACTGGATTCCGGTCAAATTCATCGAATCTGTGGTTCATGTACATGTACGTGTACATATTGATGTTTTGGGACTCAGAAGAAATTTTCGGAGTCACGTTGTTGCCCAGATTAGGGTTTAACTGGATCCGCTGGAAGTTTTGGGCTGGGGAAGTACTTAGACGTGTTATTACGCCCTCAGCTATAATCCACTGGACTCTGCTCTAGATTACTCCTTTAGATTCATCAGTGTCCCACATGTGATTTGCAAGCAAACCATTACACTGGAAAGGGCATCGAATCTATCTCATGCATCTTGTAACCTTAGTATTGTGGGAACAAATACTAACATTACTCATGGTTATGTAGACAAGAATACAAAATCTCAATCGCTATAACACTACTAAAGTAGACGACTATTTTGAAAGATAGAATAAGTAGAATAGAAGAATTTCCATAAAAGTCATAACTCCTACTAACCTTTTGTCGATGAATAATATTTGATGTCTTCTTTATATTCATTGTCTTCGTCTTCAAGGTCTCTACTACTTTGTTTATATCCCAATTCTGAAATCTAAACTCTAGTAGGCTAAATCAAGATTTTTTTTTTGACACCTAAAATTGACAACCATCTTGACATACCAACGCTAGTGGTTTTGACGGGACAATGCCCTAACAATCTCCCCCTTTGTCAATTTTAGTGACAAAATCAATTTACATATGGATTCAAAAGATATACAATAAAGATCTAACCTAGATGTATCTTGATTTTTTGAATTCTTCAACTTCTCTTTTGAGTCTTGATGTGTTTGTTTAAGTCCTGTTGAAAAATTAGACAACACCACAACATATCCAGCTCAAACAACCACAAACGTACGCTCGAGATTACATGGGATAATATGCTAATCCCACATGTTGTTTGTGCAAAGAGTAAGAATCAGAGCAACTTTAAAGTCCGTGTACCAAAACTTATAAAGTGATTCTACTCATTCTTTATGCGAAGCTCCCCCTTAATCTTTATACCTCTTTTTGCTAGATTGGTATGAATCCCAATATTTACTCTTCCTTACTTGGTACTTTCTAAAAAGTTCATAAGTAAGCAATACTGTGTTCTCCCCCTATGGTTATGAACCACAAGAACAAGAAACCATATGTATTCTCCCCCTATTTGTCACAAAAATATGAAAAACTAGTTGAGACTTAGGGTTTCAAGCCTATATAGATAGTCAAGTCAAGGATGTACTCGCATATCAAGTTTAAGATGACATAACTAGGAAATCAGAACGGGGATTTCTAAGTTGATTCATCTCTGGAGAAATATAGATACACTTTTCTCCTAATATTCCACATCCACGCTCCCAAAAGATTTGTTATTAAGCGCAAGCTCATTTAATAACTCTCCCCCATGTGGTGCTATTCAATAAAGAACAACTACAAAGCCTAACTTGGACAAACAATTTAATGTATCGAGTTTTCATTGTTTACAATCTCTTTTCCTTAGCAATTTTTTGGAAAAGAGTATATGGTTTTTTGAGCTTGTGGAAACCCTAAATATCATATAATCAAAAGTTTCTTGATCGTGAGAAAAACATAACTTTTGTAACATGACATAACTTTTCATCATCACCGAAGTAATGGAAAAAGCTATGTATTGCAATAAGATTGAGGTGGACAAATCAAGTATTGCAACATCATTAATAATTATCTAAAAAGAACTTTTATTAATGAAATAAAGTAGTACATGTTGAAAAACTCTAAAAAGCATGAAAAGACAAACTGCTTTTAGATATAGTTTATATTCCTTAGGCAAAAGTAAGAACAAGTTCTGACAAGGAACCAACTATTCTAATCTACAAAGAAACGAAAACAGACAAAGGATTAACTCTGTTCACTGCCAGTGGTGTTTTCTAACTCTTCAGAACTGCTCCAAAATGCCATGGTGAGGTCCATCCTATATTTGAGATCAGGATGTTTTGAAGCAATTCGATCGAGTTGTTTTTGTAGACAAATAAGATTATCCTCAATAAATTTATGTCTTTTGATAATAGTGTGAAGTAGGCTCACGACTTCATTGTTGTTGTTGTTTTGAGTTTCTTCTGCAGAATGACTTGATGCTTCATCACCCTGGTTATCATTATTTTTGCGTTTGTTAACATTAGTTAACATTTTGCTAATGGAGCTATCAATGAGTGGCTGAGGCTCACCAAGCAATTTTCCCGAGGGTTTAATATTGTAAGACATGAAAACCCAAGGTTTTTGCCATTACGAGTCATCTCCCTCATGTAATATATAATCATATCACACAAGTTTATTTCTCGACCGCTTCTTAAATAGTAAACCAATTTTGCAAAGTCGTGACTCCACACAGAGTTGACCATCACGGAAGGACATAGGTTAGCCACACCCAGCTTTCTAAAAGCTTTCAACTCTAAAGATAGATCTTCAGTTGGAAATTTGCGTTCCCAAGGAATCTCAAGACCTATCAGTTTCATGGAGATATCTCTCTGGCGTGGTCTAGCAATCACAGGTCTAGGTAGTGTGATACCTTGATTGGGCAGACTTGTGAGAGATGTTATTGTACATCTATTACTGTTTTCCCGACCATTTTTTTATAGCAGAAGTTTTCATCATTGGTTCCATGAATGTTGGCATAGAATTCTCTGACAGTTCCTTCATAATCTTTTCCATGACCATCAAATATGTTGACCAGATTAAATGATCTTACATATTTTACCACATCTTCAAACCTCGTACTATCAACGAGTTGTCTTTCTACAATGAGAGGCTTATCTCTAATGGTAATGTGTGAGTATAAAATCTGCATATGTACTTTATACTCGACAGCCATTAGATCTACAAGTCTAAACTATGGTTATAGTTGCATGAAACAATACCCATAAGATTACTACGAAGATAAGAACATTATCGAGAATGACAAACATTAATAATCAACATGATAACAAATAAAGCATAACTGGAACTTAGATTTCTATGGATATTAGTACATGAAAATGATGCTTAGAGGCCTGAGGAGATACTAACCTAATCTCTCTCACACATCTTAAGGTTGCACCAAAATTCCAACCCTTACAATGGACCTCGAGCTCGCCTTATATAGGCCGAGTTGAAAGTGGATTACAACTAATATGACAAACTACTCAATCGTGGAGGTGTCAGAGTCTGTCGAGTAAGTCGGTGTCTTCGGGGCGCCATCCCGAGGATCTTTACCATTCGTGGGCTCTCCTTCGAGCTTATCCGGTCTTTCTCCCAGTCTCCGGTATCACGAGCATTATACTCCTTCGTCGCCTTCCTTTAGGTTCGGGTCGCTTCTCTTGAATTCCTGAGTACTTCGAGCATCGCCTCTTGTGGGATCCCTTTAGGGGGATGTTGACATGTGACCTCATGGCATTTTACCCTCTACAAGTAAGATAGAGATGATAACACTCTTTGTCATAGAAAGTGATTCCCAGAGATGAATCTCGATGATAATTGTATTTCTTTGATGTGGAGCTCTATCTTGGTGGAGTAATGGGATTAGCAATTGGCTTTCCTCTAATTCTTGTCATAATGAATTAACTCCACGAAAATTGATTCAAAAACGTATTCACCCCTTTACAGACGTCTTTGAAGTGAATCTTGAACAGATCAGAAAAATCGATCATGACTCAGGAGAATTTCTGATACAAAAAACCTAGGGTTACGGTTCACGAACCGGGTGGAGGCAAAATAAATTGTCACTGCTTCGTGCGGTACCTCGTGTATTTATAGGGAATTGTAAACCCTAATTACGAGATTCTTATTGTATCTGAATTCAGATTTACTTAAAAACCCAAGTTTTACCCTGATACAAATTCCTTTTTGCATGAAACTCCTAAGAGTTTTATTCAAAACTGAAATTGTATGTGTTTCCACTTAGGAAACCAAGGCATTCCCTTTTTGAGATAATATTGACAGGTTATTTTCTCAAGGGTAACAATTCTCCTCCATTTTGATTTTGAGAGCTACGAAAATCAATATTCTTTATCTTGGTGGAGCAATGGCTCAACACTCAAGTATTTTACCAATAAACCCAAAAGGACTAAAAATAAATCTACAAGAATCTACTCATACCTCCCTACACATTTTTCTCATCACGAGTAGGTATATGATGAGAAAATCATGTCATGGATTTTAGAGAGAGTAGACATGAGTATATGGATACCCACAAATCTCAGACTGGTAATTAATACCATTAGACATATTCTTGTTTTGGGTTTCCTTTGGAACATAGTTTTTTGCCTTTTTCCTATGTTTGACCAAAGGGGTACCCATGGGGCTAGAAGCATGCCTTGCTATTTTTGAATTTCTTGACACATGAAGTTGGCACTCTTTATCAATGTGTCCAAGATTTCCGCATTCAAAGAAGAGAATATGGGCATGCTTACTTCTTTGTTCCTGGATGTTTTCGATGTATTCTACAAAGCTGACATTAATATTTTGGAGGAGTCGGCAGAGTAGGTTAACTCGAAATCTATCAGGATTACGAAGTTCCATGAGTTCTTGTTTCTCGAGCATATGTAGTCGCATAAGTTCATTGCGATGAGTCTCGAGCATATTTACAAGCTTGTCAGAACCCAACATATTCTGAAGTAAGCGTTGTATCTTCTGGTATAATAAATTGGCGTAGAGTAAAACCAATTGTTAATGTACGCCATAATTCACGAACCTCGATAAACACAGACAATTACGCCTTTAATGTGTTTACAGGCTCTGATACCAATTGAAAAAGCAGGGGTACCGAAATACTACCAACTTTTCGATTGGGTTCGTGAGTCTTATGGTAAGATATGGACGATCTCAAAAATCAATATCCAAATCTGATAATCGGAGTGGGACCACAAGTGATCGGTCCAACTCAAGTTAAATCTTGGCAAATCCACTGGATGGATTATGGACCAACTCAACGGTTATTAATAACGTACTTCTTGTGTTTGCTTTAATTATATAATCAGATAATATAATGCGGAAAGTAAAACACACAAGACACCAGAGATATTTTTAACGAGCAAACTACGACCTGTAGAAAAACCTTGGGACCTCGTCCAGATTGAACACCACACAATACAAACTGTCTACAGACACTAGCCTACTATAAGACTTCGGTCTGGGATGTAGCAGAGACCAACTCAAGCCCTCCAAGCGAATTACTGTCGCACTCCTTACATCTCTAGATCCCCCATAGATCGTCACACACTTGATCCCCCATTGCACTGGAAAGGGCACCGAATCTATCTCATGCATCTTGTAACCTTAGTATTGTGGGAGCAAATACTAACATAACTTATGGTTATGTAGACAAGAATACAAAATCTCAATCGCTATAACACTACCAAAGTAGCCGACTATTTTGAAAGATAGAATAAGTAGAATAGAAGAATTTCCATAAAAGTCATAACTCATACTAACCTTTTGTCGATGAAGAATATTCGATGTCTTCTTTATATTCACTGTCTTCAAGGTCTCTACTACTTTGTCTATATCCCAATTCTGAAATCTAAACTCTAGTAGACTAAATCAAGAATTGTGTTTTGACACCTAGAACTGGTAACTAGCTTTGAAAAGACGAGGGTACCGAGTACACCACCAAATCTCTTATTTTGCGGAACAAAGAATATATGTGTAAAATATTGCTTTCAGTAAATAACAGAACATTACAAAAATCAAAATCACACACACAAGATTTTTGTTAACGAGGAAACTACAAACTCGTAGAAAAACCCTGGGACCTCGTCCAGTTTGAATACTCTTAAGAATTAAGCCGCCAACACACCTACTCTCAGACTTCGGACTAGCTGGTGCACACAATATGACCCTAATACGACTATTAGTCACAAAGATTTCCTCTCAGTATTCCTACGCCTCCAACCACAGCAAGGTGGTCACGCACATGACTCCCTTACGTAAACAGACGTCCTTTACTGTCTTACGCAAGAGTTTCCTCACAGCCCGTCGCGAGGACTATCGCTACCCGACCTCCAATCAGACGATTACAACCTTATGGACAACAACCAAATAGCGGCAGATCAAATCGCTAGATGATATCCTTGGTAACTAACAGATATTTCACTAATGTCGTTTTACACCAAGAGCGAGGATATTTAAGTTTACTTAGGCAATAAACTCCTCGAGATATCGATCAAGGTTTCAAAACCTAAACTCCCGAAAGAGCAACCTTGTCGTCCCAGTTGGAATCAAGCATATAGCTGTGACAAGTACGATATGATATGACCTTAAAGAACAGTGTACCTGCAAAGAACAAATATAATAACATCAATCTTGATTCCACTTAATATTCATAGTTTAGGCACACAAACCGAAATCGGCTTGCTGGCAAATCCAGGTTAATATATAAAGAGTATGTTCTAATCACAACGATCTTGAGTGGCCTTATTGCAGAAGAGAAGGACCATAGAATAAACAAGATTGCAAGGTTTGATAGACGTGATAGAACATAACACAAGTACAATACAAAGAAGACTAGTAAAACATAAACTAGTTTCCCGCAGAGGTACTTCTAGGCTTCTCGATCCCTAGAGAAGACTTCCTCGCAATTCTAGACCAAGAGCAAAAGCTCAAAGGTAACTGAAAAGAAAAGCAGCAGACACAAGATATAGATCCGAAGAAAAGCTTGGTAGAGGGATAAAGCTTTCAGGAGAGATACCACTCCTATTTATATTGACTAAGGCTTAGCTTTGAAATGAGGCTAACTTAATTTCGGAAATTCATTAAAGCACATTTCCATGTTAGTTCCGAAATTCCTCACTTAGACTCATAGCATTTAAAGAGATCTAATACTTTGGCATTTTTACATTAAAGAAAAATATAATTCATAAATGAAAATATATTTTCAATAAATGTTTGGCCAATAACAATCAAAGCACATAATACTCATAAGGTATATTTGGATATTTCATTAATTCGAAATATGGTGCTTACCAAATATGCTCCCTGGGAAAGAGCTCAATTCGAAACGTGTCCTTTAGTTTCGAAAATCTCCTTAAGGTATTATTACTTCCAAATGTCGTCATCAACTTTAATAATGTCGACATCACTTCCTAGGCTTTGCTGGACGGGCCAGAACGATCCTAGGTGGAAGTGAAATCTGGTCCAACGTGGTTCAACGTTCCGCATAAACGTATCCTTACAGACGTGGACAAGCCTTCTGTGTTAAGCTTAAGTGAACACGTAGGTTTAAAGGACATTCCGAATCACACAGAAAGATATATGCCATTAAAGTACGGTGCATGATTCAACGAGCAATAGCAAAATGTTGAATCTCCTGAATTCTTGATTCCAATATAGTTGATCACGTTAATGATATCCAAGAATTCAAATCAAAACATCAAATGAATAATCAAATAAATATTTGATCTTGTAGTAAAATCATACAAAGATCTAATCACGTACAGTATTGATCAGAAATCATGAGTCTACTAACTAGAGCGACTAACCATATTTCTGATGATGACTCAAGCCAACTTAGTTGTACATTGAAGGTGAATAAATTCAAACTTCAAATGAGAATATCAAACTCATTAATTCGTTGAAGCACTAATCAAAATGATAGAGTTTGAACTTCGAAAATACGCATTCTAAGATAACCAAATTAAGGTTTCGAAACCTACATACTGTTTGGCAGAAACCAGATTAAGGTTTCCAAATCTAAAGTTCATTATATGACCAGAACCAAATTAAGGTTCCCAAATCAAGTTTTCATATAGCGAAACCAAAGTGAGGTTTCAAAATCTAGATTCTGTTTAACAAAATCTTGGTTAAGGTTTCGAAACAAGAAACACATATTGGAGTCGTCACAAATGTTTGGTGTCAAACTTAAGAGTCCATGTGGTCAATAACCGTTTCAGCATCACACCTTTTTAGCCTTGACGCACAGGTTATATTTCCCGGTTCACATAAACCTTTAGGAAACCCCAGGGTCTTTTCGACCTTTTAGAACTCACATGGTCAAGATTCATTGATCTTGATTCTCAAGTCACTGTTAGCCAACAAACATAGTTTCGAACTCATGTTGTCTCATTGGTCACAATATTTAAGTTTTGAACCAATAGCTCACGGATACGAAAACCAGATTATGGTTTCAAAATCAACGTTTAGTTTTACCAAAACCTACATAGAGGTTTCGAACCCTGAAAATCCATAAGATGAGATAATCAAGATTATGGTTTCGAAATCTAAAAGTATGATATGGCGTACAAGATGTTCATATATCAAGAATCAAATAAATGATCTAGAACTTCAGTAATCAGAGCCAAACCGAGACGTGGCATTCGATGCTCAGAACAACAGTATATCGAGTCTACACAACATAAGTGTGAGTCTCACTTACATTTAGCTCATACAAGTATTTGCTAATCAATCTGACAGAGTCAGACTAGGTAAGTAGAGACACAATTTGTGATGGATTAAATCTCGTAATACTACCGAGACAACATCACACTGCTATATCCAGCTCGAAGGTTTTAGGAGAAACCTTATATTACTTAGAGACAGAGAAGAAAAGAAAGATCTAAGAAATATTAAACGTCATAACTTCAACACAAATATCGCAAGCGATAAAGTGGAGTTATATCTTAAGACACACTGATCACAAGTGATCAAGTCATAAAGTAAAGCTCAAGTAGAGAGTTATGTTTTTTTTCTTTTGTAGCACAAGTGTAAAAGATAAGGGAATCGCGTTATTTAGATTCACTAACCTCTTGAATGATGAAGCCGGATGTCTTCGTTGGATCTTTAGTCTTCTTCAACTCTTCAAGTAGTGATTCCAAATCCTACCAAAATCTTCCACAACTTAAAGTTAACTCACTCATGACTTTACCTAATGTGTGTTGTTCAGCGATCGAGTTTTGATCACTAAATTTGACAACTAAGCTTGACATACCAACACTTAGTGAGGTTGACCGAGCCATGCTCTAACAAGCTTGACATACCAACGCTAGTGGGTTTGACCGGACAATGCCATGACAAACCCCTTGGAAATCATGTGCAAAAATTATAAGCATGTTTGAGCAACCACTAAAAATAGGTCTCAAGTATTCAGAGATAATAACAAGCCAACTGAAAAGGAGGGGATACCAAAGTACACCACCAAATTTTGAATTCGTGAACCTAGTTGATTAGGTTACTTGCGATCTCACAAATCAATATTCAAGCAACAACCCGAGTACAGTTCTTTGTTCAAAAACCGAATCCTGACAAGAACAAGTTCTTGTAGATCTCAATAGAGATGGATTCACTCGAGGGTTTAAAATCAACAAACTTGCAATACTTTAATTATATAGATCAAAGAATATATAATGAAGAAGGTAAAAGTAATGTAAGACACCAAAAGTTTTGATAACGAGGAAACCACAACCAGCAAAAAAACTCTGGGACCTAGTCCAGATTTGAACACACGCAGTATTAAGCGAATACAAATGCTAGCCTACTCTCAGACTTCGGACTGGAATGTATCGAGACTAAATTAATCCTTCAAGCAACTCAGCTACCGTTGTGCTCCTACGTCTCTTGAATCCCGTGAAATCCTACGCACTTGATTCCCCTAGCTGACGTCCTTTACATGCCTAGGAGTTGCCCCACAGTCCGTCGTGAAGACTAGTGCTACCCTGCCTCTAACAAGACGCCTGGTTGTACTCAATTGTCTTTCAACAAAGAATACAATAGGTGATTTCCTTTAGACTCAAAGTCAAGGTTAATGGAAATCGATATACTTATTAGGGTTTATTGATCTAGTCTAAACAATTTTACCTCGTGATGCATGACGAACTCGATATTAAACCTAGTTCGTGAATTGTATTATGGAGCTTCTAAGACTTATAACACCGAGCGCAGCCGTACAAAGCTTCTATCAAATCTTTGGTCTGTATTGATTGAATTGACCATAACAAAACAATCGACATAAGATACAGGATCGAGAATATTACTTTCGACCTGTGCTCCACGATCCCCAAATGAAGTCTTTTAAATAGTCGTAGTAAAAAAAAAAAAACTTCGAGATGACGACCAACCTTTATGGAAGGATACACAGATGTGTAGAGGATTGGTTTGTATCTTGCAGGTGGTCATCTATTTATATTGATCGTCAAAGGAGGCTTTGCTTTAATGTTAAGCAACCTTGAGTAGGGCTCAAGCAAGTTTCCAAACTTAGAAAAGTCCATAGGCTTGCTTTGAGGTCCAACTCAATCTTCGTCTAACCCGTTGGTGAAAACCTAGTGAGAAGACTCGCCTTGATCAAATCGAAGGATGACAATGGCTTAGCAAGTATACCATGTTATAGGGTCCATATAAGTATACACGAACGTAAAAGACTATTGTGGGCAAGAGCCATGGGCCTTAGTGAGAACGGGTTCGGAAATCCATTATCACAAGGCAAAAACTTCAATAGAAGTTTTTGTCCATGGCTTATATGAACATATAGCAGTTTTCCAGGTTCACGAATTTCTGAACTCTTATATGAACGTGTTCATTTAAAACTGCTGAGTTCGGGAATTTCCCGTTCAGCATATGAACGCGTACGCTGTTTTGGTGTAATTCGAGAACTAACTTTATTCCCACATTGTTCTCATGCATTGGTCACTAGGTAACCTAAGTGCCAAGATAACTAGTCTTTGATCCTTTGAGATCACTATAAACAATATCATAGACCATTTTATTGATAGAATGGTACATACGAAACCAAAAGGAAAACCCTTATAACATGTAATGAGGACGATGAATGTATCAAGTGTGTAAGCTCTGTTCTTCATCTTCAATGGTCTTTGTCTCGAATACCTAAGCTATCCTAGTCCGAAATGATATCGTAGACTTAATCAAGAATTGTGTTTTCGTCAACTAAACTTGACAATC